>JBBYHO010019866.1:29286-55326 GCA_038382025.1 Adansonia gregorii
ATCCTAATGAATAAAATAAATTAATAATGCCCAATCATTAAAAGAACGAAGATTATTATGTGAATCCGTGTTTATCCCAATCGAAAAATGAACTTTAGTTTTAAAAATGATACAAAAAGAAGTTTTTCTTTCAAAACCAAAACATCAATTCATTGATCCCAATAAGGAGAATGAATTTTTAGTGCTAAATCATTAAAAGAAAGGAGATCATCATGTGAATTTATGTTTATCCCAATTGATAGATGAATGTTGTTTCTAAGTTTTTCTTATGAAACTAAAGCATTAATTCATTTATCCCAATAAGAAGAATGAATTAGTTGCACCCAATCATTAAAAGAAGGGAGGTTACTACATAAATACGTGTTTATCCCAATTGAAAGGCAAACTTTAATTCTAAAAATGGTTGAAAAAAAGGTTTTTCTTGTGAAACCAAAGCATCAATTCATTTATCCCCACGAGGGGAATGAATTTCTGGTGCCTAATCATTAAAAGAAAGAAGATTATTATGTGAATCCATGTTTATCCCAATTGAAAGATGAACTTTAATTCTAAAAATGGCACAAGGAGAAGTTTTTCTTATGAAACCAATGCATCATTTCATTTATCCCAATAAGTAGAATGAATTTGTGGTGCCCAATCATTAAAAGAAAGGAGATTATTATTTGAATCTGAGTTCATCCTAATTGAAAAATGAACTTAATTCTAAAAATGGTAGAAAGAAAAGTTTTTCTTATAAAACCAAGGCATCAGTATCATTTATCCTAATGAGGAGAATGTCTTTATGATCTTTAATAATGAAAACAAAAGAGATTATTACGTGAATGCATGCTTATCCCAATTGATAGACAAACTTTAATGCTAAAAAATGGTAGGAAGTGATGCTTCTCTTATGAAACCAAAACGTTAATTCATTTAACCTAATGAGTAGAATAAATTAATGGTGCCCAATTATTAAAAGAAAAGAGAATATTATGTGAATCTATGTTTATCCCATTAAAAGACAAATTTTAATTCTAAAAATGGTAGAAAGAGAAGTTTTTCTTATGAAACCAAAGCATTTATTCATTCATCCCAGTGAGTTGAATGAATTTCGGGTGCCCAATGATTAAAAGAATAAAGATTATTATGCAAATTCATGTTTATCCCATTTGAAAAATGAACTTTAATTCTAAAGTTGGTGGAAAAAGAGGTTTTTTTTATGAAACAAAAGTATCAATTCATTTATCCCAATGCATAGAATTAATTTGTGGCACGGTATAATTAAAAGAATGGAGAGTATTATGTGAATTTGTGTTTATCCCAATTGAAAGATGACCTTTGATTTTAAAAATTGGTGGGAAGTGAAGTTTTTCTTATGAAACCAAAGCATCAATTAATTTACCTTAATGAGTAAAATGAATTTATGGTGCCCAATCATTAAAAAAAGGGATTATTATGTGAATTCATGTTTTTCCCATTTGAAAGATGAATTTTAATTCTAAAAGTGGTGAAAAGAGAAGTTTTTCTTATGAAACCAAAGAATCAATCCATTTATCCTAATGAGGAGAATATGTTTTTGGTTCCTAAACATGAAAATAAATGAGATTATTATATGAATTCATGTTATCCCTAGTAATAAACGAACTTTGATTCTAAAAAATGGTGGGAAGTAAGTTTTTCTTATGAAGACAAAGCATCAATTCATTTACCCCAATGAGTAGAGTGAATTTGTGGTACCTAATCAATAAAGAAAAGGAGATTATTATGTGAATCCATGTTTATCCTAATTGAAAGATGAACTTTAATAATAAAAATGGCAAAAATAGAAGCTTTTCTTGTAGAACCAAAGAATTAATTCACTTATCCTAATGAGTAGAATGAATTCGTGGTGCCCTAATCAATAAAGGAAATGAGATTATTATGTGAATCCATGTTTTTCCTAATTGAAAGATGACCTTTAATACTAAAAATGGCAGAAAGAGAAGCTTTTTTTATAGAACTGAAGAATCAATTCACTTATCCCAAATAGTAGAATGAATTTGTGGTGCCTAATCATTAAAAAAAAGAGATTATTATGGAAACCCGTGTTTATCCCAATTGAAAGACAAACTTTAACTCTAAAAATGGTATAATGAGATGTTTTTCTTATGAAACAAAAGCATCAATTCATTTATCCCAATGAGGAGAATGAATTTATGGTGCCTAATCATTAAAAGAAATGAGATATTATATGAATCCGTGTTTATCCCAATTGAAAGGCGAACTTTAGTTTTAAAACTAGTAGAAAAAAAGTTTTTCTTATGAAACCAAAGCATCAATTCATTTATCCCAATGAATAGAATGAATTTATGGTGCTTAATCATTAAAAGAAAGGAGATTGTTATGTGAATCAGTGTTTTTCTCATTTAAAGAAGGAACTTTAATTCTAAAAATGGGGGAAAGAGAAGTTTCTCTTATGAAACCAAAGCATCACTTCATTTATCCCAATGAGAAGAATTTCATAATCATGAAAATAAAAGAGATTATCGCGTGAATTCGTTCTTATACCTTTTGATAGATGAACTTTGATTCTGAAAAATGGTAGGAAGTGAAGTTTTTCTTATAAAACCAAAGTAGCAATTCATTTATCCTAATGAGCAAAATGAATTTATGGTACCCAATCACTAAAAGAATGGAGATTATTATGTGAATCCATGTTTATCCTAATTGAAAGATGAACTTTAATTCTAAAAATGGCAAAAAGAGAAGTTTTTCTTAGAAAACCAAAGCATCAATTCACTTATCCCAATGAGTAAAATGAATTTGGGTTGCCCAATCATTAAAGGAAAGAAGATTATTATGTGAATCTATGCTTATCCCAATTGAAGGACAAACTTTAATTCTAAAAATTAAAGAAAAAGAAGCTTTTCTTATGAAACCACGGCATCAATTTAGTTATCTTAACAAGGAGAATGAATTTACGGTGCTCAATCACTAAAAGAAAAGAGATTACTATGTGACTTCGTGTTTATCTTAGTTGAAAGAAAACCTTTAATTCTAAAAATAATCGAAAGATAAGTTTTTCTTATGAACCCAAGGCGTCAATATGATTTATCTCAATGAGGAGAATGTGTTTATAGTTCCTAATCATGAAAACAAAAGAGATTATTACGTGAATACGTGTTTATCCCAATTAATAGGCGAAAATGGTAGGAAATAAAATTTTTCCTAAGAAACCAAAGCATCAATTCTTATATCCCAATTAGTAGAATGAATTTGTGGCTCCCAATTATTAAAAGAAAAGAGATTATTTTGTGAATCCATGTTAATCCCAATTGAAAAACAAACTTTAATTAGAAAACTGGTAGAAGAAAGGTTTTTCTTAGGAAACAAAGCACTAATTCATTAATCCCAATAAGGAGAATGAATTTTTAGTGCCTAATCTTTAAAGGAAAGGAGATTATTATGTGGATTTTATTTATCCCAATTGATAGACAAACTTTGATTCTAAAAAATGGTGGGAAATAAAGCTTTTCTTATGAAATCAATACATCAAGTCACTTATCCCAATGTAGAGAATGTATTTTTGGTTTGTAATCATGGAAAGAAAGAAGATTATTATGTGAATCCGTGTTTATCCTTATTAAAAGATGAACTTCAATTCTAAAAATGGTAGAAATAAAAGTTTTTCTTATGAAACCAAAGCATCAATTCATTAATCCTAACAAGGAGAATGAATTTATGGTGCCCAATCTTTAAAGGAAAGAAGATTATTATGTGGATTCGTGTTTATCCCAATTGATAGACAAACTTTGTTTCTAAAAAATGGTGGGAAGTAATGCTTTTCATATAAAACCAATGCATCAATTCATTTATGCCAACGAGTAGAATGAACTTGTGGTGCTTAATCATTAAAAGAAAGGAGATTATTATGTGAATCCGTGTTTATCCCCATTTAAAGATGAGCTCTTATGCTAAAAATCGTACAAAGAGAAATTTTTCTTATGCAACCAAAGCATTAATTCATTTATCCCTATGAGTAGAATGAATTTGTGGTGACCAATCTTTAAAAGAATGGAGATAATTTTGTGAATCTGTATTTATCCCTTTTGAAAAATAAACTTTAATTCCAAAACTAGCAGAAAGAGAAGTTTTTCTTATGAAACAATGGCGTCAATATCATTTATCCCAATGAGGAGTTTTGTTTTTGGTTCCTAATCATGAAAAAAATGGAGATTATTACGTGAATTTATGTTTATCCCAATTAATAGATAAACTTTGATTCTTAAAAATGGTGGGAAGTGAAGTTTTTCTTATAAAACCAAAGAATCATTTCATTTATCCCAATAAGTAGAATGAATTTGTGGTGCCCAATAATTAAAAAAAAAAGGAGATTATTATGTCAAATCATGTTTATCCCAATCGAAAGACAAACTCTATTTCTAAAACAGGTAGAAAGAGAAGTTTTTCTTATGAAACCAAAGCATCAATTCATTTATCCCAGCTAGGAGAGTGAATTTGCGAAGCCCTATCATTAAATGAGAGGAGATTATTATGTAAATTCATGTTTATCCAAATTGATAGATGAACTTAGATTCTAAAAAATGATGGGAAGTGAAGCTTTTCTTATGAAACCAAAGCATCAATTCATTTATCCCAATGACTGGAATGAATATTTGGTGTCTAATCCTTATATGAAAGGAGATTATTATGTGAATCTGTGTTTATCCCAATTGAAAGATGAACCTTAATTCTAAAATTGGTAAAAAGAGAAGTTTTTCTTATGTATTTCAAAAATTCGTGTTTATGGTTCCTAATCATGAAAACAAAGGTGATTACATGAATTCATGTTTATCCCAATTGATAGACGGACTTTGATTCTAAAATGTAGTGCAAAGTAAAGTTTTTCTTTCAAAACAAAAGCACCAATTCGCTAACACGAATGAGTAGAGTGAATTTATAGTGCCCAATCATTAAAAGAAAGGAGATTATTATGTGAATCCGTGTTTATCCCAATAGAAAGATGAACTTTAATTCTAAACATGGTAGGAAGAGAAGTTTTCCCTATGAAATCAAAGCATTAATTCATTTATCTGAACAAGGAGAATGAATTTGTGGTGACCAATCATTAAAAGAAAAGAGATTATTATGTGAATTCATGTTTATCCCAATTGAATGATGAACTTTAATTCTAGAAATAGTAGAAAGAGAAATTTTTCTTATGAAATCAAAGCATCAATTCAATTATCCCAATCAGTATAATGAATTTGTGGTGCCCAATCATTAAAAATGGAGACTATTATGTGAATTCGTGTTTATCCTAATTGAAAAACAAATTTTAAATCTAAAAATGGCACGAATAGAAGCATTTCTTATGAAACCAATGCATCAATTTAGTTATCCTAATAAGTAGAATGAATTTATGGTGCCTAATCAAAAAAGGAATGGAGATTATTATGTGAATCCATATTCATCCCAATTGAAAAACGAATTTCAATTCTAAAAATGGCACAAGGAGGAGTTTTCTTATGAAACCAAAGCATCAATTCATTTATCCCAATAAGTAGACTGAATTTGTGGTTCCCAATCATTAAAAAAATGGAGATTATTATGTGAATTCGTGTTTACCCTAATTGAAAAACAAACTTTAATTCTAAAATGGCACAAAGAGAAGTTTTTCTTATGAAATCAAAGTGTCAATGCAGTTATCCCAATGAGTAAAGTGAATTTGTAGTGCCCAATCATTAAACGAATGGAGATTATGATGTGAATCCATCTTTATCCCAACTGAAAAAAGAACTTTAAATCTAAAATGGCACAAATAGATGTTTTTCTTATAAAACCAAAGCATCAATTCATTTATCCTAATAAATAGAATGAATTTATGGTGCCTAATCATTAAAAGAATGGAGATTATTATGTGAATTCAGGTTTATCCCAATTGAAAAACAAACTTTAATTCTAAAAATGGCACAATGAGAAGTTTTTCTTATGAAATCAAAGCATCAATTCAATTATCACAATGAGTATAATGAATTTGTAGTGCCCAATCATTAAAAGAATGAAGATTATTATCAGAATTCGTGTTTATCCCAATTTAAAGATAAACTTTAATTCTAAAAATGGTGCAAAGAAAAGTTTTTCTTATAAAACCAAAGCATCAATCCTTTTATCCTAATGAGTAGAATGAATTTATGGTGCCCAATCATTAGAAGTAAGGGGATCATTATGTGAATTCGTGTTTATCCCAATTAAAAGGCGAGCCTTAATTCTAAAATTGGATAAAACAAAGGTTTTTCTTATGAAACCAATGTTTCAACATCATTTATCCCAATGAGGAGAATGTGTTTATGATTCCTAATAATGAAAACAAAGGAGATTGTAACATGAATTCATGTTTATCCTAATTGATAGACAAATTTTGATTTTAAAAAATAGTGGGAAGTGAAGTTTTTCTTACGAAACCAAAGCGTCAACTCATTTATCCCGATGAGGAGAATGTGTTTATGGTGCCCAATCATTAAAAGAATGGGGATTATTATGTAATTTCATGTTTATTCTAATTGAAAGATGAACTTTAATTCTAAAACTGGAAGAAAGAAAAGTTTTTCTTATGAAACCAAAGCATCAATTAATTTATCCTAAAAAGTAAAATAAATATGTGGCGCCTAATCATTAAAAGAAAGGAGATTATTATGTGAATCTATGTTTATCCCAATTAAAAGGCAAACTTTAATCCTAAAAAATGCAAAAAAAAAAGCTTTTCTTGTAAAACCAAAGCATTAATTCATTTATCCTAGTAAAGAGAATGAATTTATGGTGCCCAATCATTAAAAGAAAGGAGATTATTAAGTGAATTAGCGTTTATTCCCATTGAAAGATGAACATTGGTTTTAAAAAATAGTGGGTAATGAGGCTTTTCTTCTAAAATGAAAGTATCACTTCATTTATCCCAATGAGTAAAATGAATTTATGGTGCCCAATCATTAAAAGAAAGGAGATTATTTTGTGAATCTGTGTTTATCCCAATTCAAAGATAAACTTAAATTCTAAAAAAAGTAGAAAGAGAAGTTTTTCTTATGAAACCAAAGCATTGATTCATTTATCCTAATAAGTAGAATGCATTTACGGTGGCCATCATTCAAAGAATGAAGATTATTATTTGAATTTGTGTTTATCCTAATTAAAAGACGAACTTTAATTGTAAAAATAATAGAAAGAGAAGCTTTTCTTTTGAAACCAAAGCAATAATTCATTTATCCCAATTAGTAAAATAAATTTGTGGTGCCCAATCATTAAAAAAGAGGAGATTATTATGTGAATCTGTGTATATCCCAACTAAAAGGTAAACTAGAATTTTGAAAATGGTTGAAGTAGAAGTTTTTCTTGTGAAACCAAAGCATCAATTCATTTATCCCAACAAGGAGAATGAATTTGTAGTTCCCAATCATTGAAAGAAAGGAGATTTTTATGTGAATCCATGTTTATCCTAATTCAAAGATGAATTTTAATTCTAAAAACGACAGAAAGAGAAGTTTTTCTTATGAAACCAATGCTTCAATTCATTTATCCCAATGAGTAAAATAAATTTATGGTGCCCAATCATTAAAAGAAAGGAGATTATCATATGAATCTATGTTTATCCCAATTGAAAGGCAAACTTTAATTCTAAAAATGGTGCAAAGAGAAGTTTGTCTTATGAAACCAAAGCATCAATTCATTTATCCCAACAAGGAGAATGAATTTATGGTGCTTAATCATTAAAAGAAATGAGACTATCATGTGAATTTGTGTTTATCCCAATCAGTAGATGATTTGATTCTAAAAAAGGCGAGAAGTACGGCTTTTCTTCTGAAATGAAAGCATCAATTCATTTATCCCAATGAGTAAAATAAATTTATAGAGCCCAATCATTAAAAGAAAGGAGATTATTTTGTGAATCTATGTTTACCCTAACTCAAAGATGAACTTTAATTCTAAAAAAGGTAGAAAGACAAGTTTTTCTTATGAAACCAAAGCATCAATTCATTTATCCCAACAAGCAGAATGAAAAGAAGATTATTATGTGAATCCATGTTTATCCCAATTGATAGGTGAACTTTGATTATAAAAATGGTGGGAGGTAAAGCTTTTGTGATGATACCAAAGCATCAATTCATCTAGCCTAATGAGTAAAATGAATTTGTGGTGCCCAATCATTAAATGAAAAGAGATTATTATGTGAATCCGTGTTTATCCCAATAGAAAAATGAACTTTAGTTCTAAAAGTGGTAGAAAAAAAGTATTTCTGATGAAGCCAAGGCATCATTTCATTTATCCCAATAAGGAGAATCTGTTTATGGCTCCTAATCATGAGAAAAAAGGACATTATTATGTGAATTTGTGTTTATCCCAATTGATAGATGAACTTTAACTCTAAAATAGTATGAAGTGAAGTTTTCTTATTAAAGTGAAGCATCAATTTATTTATCCTAATGAGTTGAATGAATTTGTGGAGCCCAATCATTAAAAGAAAGGAGATTATTACGTAAATCCATTTTCATTCCAGTTGAAAGATGAACTTTAATTCTAAAAGTGGTAGAAAGATAAGTTTTTCTTATGAAACCAAGGCATCCATATCATTGATCCATAAATGAGGAGAATATGATTAAGATTCTTAATAATGAAAAGAAAATAGATTATTACGTAAATGCATGTTTATCCTATCTGATATACAAATTTTAATTCTAAAAAATGGTGGGAAGTGAAATTTTTCTTATGAAACCAAAGCATGAATAAATTTATCCCAATAAGTAGAATGAATTTGTGGTACCCAATCATTAAAAGAAAGGAGATTATTATGTGAATCCATGCTTATCCTAATTGAAACTTGAACTTTAATTCTAAAAAAGGCAGAAAGAGAAGTTTCTCTTACAAAGCCAAAGCATCAATTCAATTATCCTAATGAGTAGAGTAAATTTATGATGTCCAATCATTAAAAGAATAAAGATTATTATCTAATTCGAGGTTATCCTAATTAAAAAATGAACTTCAACTCTAAAAATGGTGCAAAGAAAAGTTTTTCTCATGAAACCAAAGCATCAATCCATTTATCCCAATGAGTAGAATGAATTTATGGTGCCCAATCATTAAATGAAAGGAGATTATTATGTGAATCCATGTCTATCCTAATTGAAAGAGGAACTTTAGTTTTAAAAATTATGGAAAGAGAACTTTTTCTTATGAAACTAGGGCATCAATATCATTTATCCCAATGAGAACAACGTGTTCATGGTCTTTAATGATGAAAACAAAGGAGGTTATTATGTGAATTCGTGTTTATACCAATTGACAGATGAATTTTAATTGTAAAAAATAGTGGGAAGTGAAGCTTTTCTTATGAAACCAAAGCATTAATTCATTTAACCCAATGTAGAGAATGAATTTATAGTGCCCAATCATTGAAAGAAAAGAGATTATTATGTAAAACCATCTTTATCCCAATTGATGACGAACTTTAATTTTAAAGCTAGTAGGAAGAAAAGTTTTCCTTGTGAAACAAAAGTATCAACTCAATTATCCCAACAAGGAGAATGAATTTGTGGTGCCCAATCATTAAGAGAAAGGAGATTACTGTATGAATTCATGTTTATCTCAATTGATAGATGAACTTTGATTCTAAAAATGGTGGGAAGTGAAGCTTTTCCTATGAAACCAAAGATCAATTCAGTTATCCTAATGAGTAGAATGAATTTATGGTTCCCAATCATTAAATGAAAAGAGATTATTATGTGAATCTGTGTTTATCCCAATTGAAAGATGAACTTTAGTTCTAAAAATGGTAGAAAAAGAAGTATTTCTGATGAAGCCAAGGCATCATTTCATTTATCCTAATGAGGAGAATCTGTTTATGGTTCCTAATCGTGAGAGCAAAGGACATTATTACGTGAATTCATATTTATCCCAATTGATAGACATACTTTGATTCTAAAACAGTAGGAAGTGAATTTTTCCTTATTAAAGCAAAGCGTCAATTCATTTATCCTAATGAGTAGAATGAATTTGTGGAGCCCAATCATTAAAAGAAAGGAGATTATTATGTGAATCTATTTTTATCCCAGCTAAAAGATGAACTTTAATTCCAAAACTGGTAGAAAGAGAAGTTTTTCTTATGAAACCAAGGCATCCATATCATTTACCCATAAATGAAGAATATAACTAAGATGCTTAATAATGAAAAGAAAATAGTGTATTACGTGAATACATGTTTATCCTAACTGATAGATGAACTTTGATTCTAAAAAATGGTGGGAAGTGAAGTTTTTCTTATGAAACCAAAGCATCAATTCATTTATCCCAATGAGTAGAATGAATTTGTGGTACCTAATCATTAAGAAAATGAGATTATTATGTAAATCCGTTCTTATCCCAATTGAAACTTGAACTCTAATTCTAAAAAAAGTAGAAAGAGAAGTTTCTCTTATGAAGCCAAATCATCAATTCAATTATCCTAATGAGTAAAGTAAATTTATGATGCCCAATCGTTAAAAGAATAAAGACTATCATCTGAATTCGAGGTTATCCTAATTAAAAAACAAACTTTAACTTTAAAAATGGTTCAAAGAGAAGTTTTTTTTATGAAACCAAAGCATCGATCCGTTTATCCCAATAAGTAGAATGAATTTATGGTGCCCAATCATTAAACTAAAGGAGATTATTATGTGAATCTATGTTTATCCCAATTGAAAGACGAACTTTAATTCTAAAAATTGTAGAAAGACAAGTTTTTCTTATGAAACCAAGGCATTAATATCATTTATCCTAATGAGAACAAAGTGTTTATGGTCCCTAATAATGAAGACAAAGGAGATTATTATGTCAATTCATGTTTATCCCAATTGACAGATGAACTTTAATTCTAAAAAATAGTAGGAAGTGAAGCTTTTCTTATAAAACCAAAGCATCAATTCATTTATCCTAATGTGGAGAATGAATTTATGGTGCCTAATCATAAAGAAAAAAGATTATTATGTAACACTGTGTTTATCCCAATTGAAAGACGAACTTATATTTTAAA
The DNA here is from genome assembly GCA_038382025.1 of Adansonia gregorii. Taxonomy (NCBI): domain Eukaryota; kingdom Viridiplantae; phylum Streptophyta; class Magnoliopsida; order Malvales; family Malvaceae; genus Adansonia; species Adansonia gregorii. The sequence continues at coordinate 40,301 of JBBYHO010019866.1, forward strand.
GCTAGTAGGAAGAAAAGTTTTCATTGTGAAACAAAAGCATCAATGCATTTATCCAAACAATGAGAATGAATTTGTAGTGCCCACTCATTAAAAGAAAAGAAATTACCATGTGAATTTGTGTTTATCCCAATTGATAGATGAACTTTGATTCTAAAAATGGTGGGAAGTGAATCTTTTCCTATGAAACCAAAGCATCAATTCATTTATCCCAATGAGTAGAATGAATTTATGGTGCCTAATCAATGAACGAATGGAGATTATTATGTGAATCCGTGTTTATCCTAGTTGAAAGATGATCTTTAATTCTAAAACTAGTGGAAAGAGAAGTTTTTCTTATGAGACCAAGGCATCAATATTATTTATCCCAATGAGGATAATGAATTTATGGCGCCTAATCATTAAAAGAAAGGAGATTATTATGTGAATTCCGGTTTATCACCATTAATAGATGAACTTGGTTCTAAAAATGGTGGGAAGTGAAGCTTTTCTTATGAAATAAAAGCATCAATCATTTATCCTAGTGAGTAGAATGAATTTGTGGTCCCCAATCATTAAACGAAAGGAGATTGTTATGTGAATTCGTGTTTATCTCAATTGAAAGATGAACTTTAATTCTAAAAATGGTGGAAAGAGAAGTATTTCTGATGAAACGATGGCTTTAATTTCATTTATTCCAACGAGGAAAATGTGTTTATGGTTCATAATCATGAAAAGAAAATAGATTATTACATGAATCCATGTTTATCCTAATTGATAGACGAACTTTGATTCTAAAAAATAGTGGGAAGTGAAGTTTTTCTTATAAAATCAAAGCATCAGTTCATTTATCCCAATTAGTAGAATGAAATTATGGTACCCAATCATTAAAAGAAACAAGATTATTATGTGAATCTATGTTTATCCTAACTAAAAGTTGAACTCTAATTCTAAAATTGGTAGAAAGAAAAGCTTCTCTTATGAAACTAATGAATCAATTCATTTATCCCAATAAGTAGAATAAATTTATAATTCCCAATTATTAAAAGAATGGAGATTATTATCTAAATTCAAGTTTAACCCAATTAAAAAAACAAACTTCAACTCTACAAATGGTGCAGAGAGAAGTTTTTCTTATGAAACCAAAGCATCAAACTGTTCATCCCAATAAGTAGGGTGAATTTATGGTGCCTAATCATTAAAGAAAGGAGATTATCATGTGAATCTGTGCTTTTCCCAATTGATAGGTAAACTTTAATTCTAAAAATGGCACAAAGAGAAGTTTTTCTTATGAAATCAAAGCATCAACTTATTTATCCCTACAAGGAGAATGAATTTGTGGTGCCCAATCATGAAAAGAAAAAAGATTATTACTTGAATTCATGTTTATCCCAACTGATAGATGAACTTTAATTCTAAAAATGGTAGGAAGTGATGTTTTTCTTATGAGACCAAAGCATCAATTAATTTATCCTAACGAGGAGAACGAATTTATGGTGCCCAATAATTAAAAGAAAGGAGATTATTATGTGAATCCATGTTTATCCCGATTGAAAGATAAACTTTAATTCTAAGGCTGGTAGAAAGAGAAGTTTTTCTTGTGAAACAAAGGCATCAACTCATTTATCCCAACGAGGCGAATGAATTTGTGGTGCCCATCCATTAAAAGAAAGAAGATTATTATGTGAATTTGTGTTTATCCCTATTGATAGATGAACTTTGATTCTAAAAATGGTAGGAAGTGAAGTTATCTTTCTGAAACCAAAGCATCAATTCATTTATGCCAATGAGTAGATTGAATTTGTGGTGCACGACCATTGAACGAAAAGAGATTATTATGTGAATCCGTGTTTATCCTAGTTGAAAAACGATCTTTAATTCTAAAACTGGTAGAAAGAAAAGTTTTTCTTTTGAGACCAAGGCATCAATTCATTTATCCCAAGGAGTAAAATGTGTTTATGGTTCCTAATCATGAAAGCAAATGAGATTATTACATGAATTCATGTTAATCCTAATTGAATGATGAACTTTAATTCTAAAAATGGTAGAAAGAGAAGTTTTTCTTCTGAAACCAAAGCTGTAAATCGTTTATCCCAATGAGTAGAATGAATTTATGGTACCTAATCATCAAAAGAAAGAAGATTGTTGTGTGAATCTGTGTTTATCCCAACTGAAAGTTGAACTCTAATTCTAAAAACGGTAGAAAGAAAAGTTTCTCTTATGAAACCAAAGAATCAATTCATTTATCCAAATGAGTAGAATAAATTTAAGATGCCCAATCATTAAAAGAATGGAGATTATTATCTGAATTCAAGTTTAACCCAATTAAAAAATGAACTTTAACTCTAAAAATGGTCTAAAGAGAAGTTTTTCTTGTAAAACCAAAGCAACAAACCATTTATCCCAATGAGTAGGTTGAATTTATGGTGTCCAATCATTAAAACAAAGGAGATTATCATGTGAATCTGTGTTTATTCTAATTGAAAGGCACACCTTAATTCTATAAATGGCATAAAGAGAAGTTCTTCTTATGAAACCAAAGCATCAACTCATTATCCTGATAAGGAAAATGAATTTTTGGTGCCCAATCATTAAAAGAAAGGAGATTGTTACATGAATTTGTGTTTATCCCAACTGATAGACCAACTTTAATTCTAAAAAACGGTGGGAAGTGATGTTTTTCTTATGAAACCAAAGCATCAATTGATTTATCCCAATGAAAAGAACGGATTTATGGTGCCCAATCATTAAAAAAGGAGATTATTAAGTGAATTCACGTTTATCCCAATTGAAAGATGAACTTTAATTCTAAAGTTGGTAGAAAGTAAAGTTTTTCTTGTGAAACAAAAGCATCAACTCATTTATCCCATAAGAAGAATAAATTTGTGGTGCCCATCCATTAAAAGAAAGGAGATTATTATGTGAATTTGTGTTTATCCCAATTGATAGGCGAACTTTGATTCAAGAAATGGTGGGAAGTGAAGCTGTTCTTATGAAACCAAAGCATCAATTCATTTATCCTAATGAGTAGAATGAATTTATGATGCCCATTCATTGAACGAAAAGAGATTATTATGTAAATTTATGTTTATTCCAGTTGAAAGACAATCTGTAATTCTAAAATTGGTAGAAAGAGAAGTTTTTCTTTTAAGACCAAGGTATCAATTCATTTATCCCAATGAGTAAAATGTGTTTATGGTTCCTAATCATGAAAACAAAAGAGATTATCAAGTGAATTCGTGTTTATCCCAACTGATAGACGAACCTTGATTCTAGAAATGGTGCGAAGCGAAGCTGTTCTTATGAAACCAAAGTATCAATTCATTTATCCTAATGAATAGAATGAATTTGTGATGCCTAATCATTGAACGAAAAGAGATTATTATGTGAATCCGTGTTTATCCTAGTTGAAAGACAATCTTTAATTCTAAAATTGGTAGAAAGAGAAGTTTTTCTTTTTGGGACCAAGGCATCAATTCATTTATCCCAATGAGTAGAATGTGTTTATGGTTCCTAATCAAGAAAACAAAAGAGATTATTACATGAATTCGTGTTTATCCGAACTGATAAGCGAACTTTGACTTTAAAAATAGTGCGAAGTGAAGTTTTTCTTGTGAAAGCAAAGCATCAATTCATTTATCCCAATGATTAGAATGAATTTGTGAAGCCCAATAATTAAAAGAAAGGAGATTAGTATGTGAATCCATGTCCATCCTAGTTGAAAGATGAACTTTAATTCTAAAACTGGCAGAAAGAGAAGTTTTTCTTATAAATCCTAATATCATTTATCCATAAATGAGGAGAATATGTTTATGGTTCCTAAAAATGAAAAGAAAATAGATTATTATGTGAATGCATGTTTATCACAACTGATAGACAAACTTTGATTCTTAAAAAATGGTGGGAAGTGAAGTTTTTCTTTTGAAATCAAAGCATTAATTCATTTATCCCAATGAGTAAAATAATTTGTGGTGCGCAATCATTAAAAGAATAGAGATTATTATGTAAATTCGTGTTTATCCAAATTGAAAGATAAACTTCAATTTTAAAAATCGTAGAAAGAGAAGTTTTTTTATGAAATTAAGGCATCAATATCATTTATCCCAATGAGAAAAACATATTTGTGGTCCCTAATAATGAAAACAGTAGAGATTATTACATGAATTTATGTTTATCCAAACTGATAGATGAATTTTAATTTTAAAAAATAGTGGGAAGTGAAGTTTTTCTTATGATACCCAAGCATCAATTTATTTATCCCAACAAGGAGAAAGAATTTATGATGCCCAATCATTAAAAGAAAAGAGATTATTACATGAATACGTGTTTATCCTAATTGAAAGATGAACTTTAATTCTAAAGCTGGTAGAAAGAGAAGTTTTCCTTGTGAAACCAAAGCATTAACTCATTTATCCCAACAAGGAGAATGAATTTATGGTGCCCAATCATTAAAAGAAAGGAGATTATTATGGAATTTGTGTTTATCCTAATTGATAGATGAACTTTGATTCTAAAAATGATGGAAAGTGCTACTTTTCTTATGAAACGAAAGCATCAATTCTTTTATCCTAATGAGTAGAATGAATTTATGGTGCCCAATCATAAACGAAAGGACATTATTATGTGAATTCGTGTTTATCCTAGTTGAAAGGTGAACCTTAATTCTAAAACTAGTATAAAGAGAAGTTTTTCTTATGAAATCAATGCATCAATTCATTTATCCCAATAAGTAGAATGAATTTGTGATGCCCAATTAGTAAAAGAAAGGAGATTAATATATGAATCCGTGTTGATCCCGTTGATAGACGAACTTTGATTCTAAAAGTTAGGGTAAGTGAAACTTTTCTTATGAAATGAAAGCATCAATTCAGTTATCCTAATGAATAGAATGAATTTATGGTGCCCAATCATTGTATGAAAGTAGATTATTATATGAATCCGTGTTTATCCCAGTTGAAAGATGAACTTTAATTCTAAAACTAGTAGCAAGAGAAGTTTTTCTTATGAAATCAATGCTTCAATTAATTTATCCCAATGAGTAGAATGAATTTATGGTGCCAATCATTAAAAGAAAGGAGATTATTATGTGAATCCGCGTTTATCCCAATTGAAAGACAATCTTTAATTCTAAAATCGGTAGAAAGAGAAGTTTTTCTTATGAAAGTATGGCACCAATTCATTTATCCCAAGGAGTAGAATGTGTTTATCGTTCCTAATCATGAAATCAAAGGAGATCATTATGTTAGTTTGTGTTTATCCCAATTGATAGATGAACTTTGGCTCTAAAAAACAGTGGGAAGTGAAGTTTTTCTTATGAAAGCAAAGCATCAATTCATTTATCCCAATAAGTAGAATGTGTTTATAGCTCTTAATCATGAAAACAAATGAGATCATTACGTGAATTCATGTTTGTCCTAATTGATAGATTAACTTTAAGTCTAAAAAAAGTGGGAAGTGAAGTTTTTCTTATGAAAGCAAAGCATCAATTCATTTATCCCAATAAGTAGAATGAATTTATGGAGCCCAATCATTGATTGAAAAGAGATTATTATGTGAATCCGTGTTTATCCTAACTGAAAGACGAACTTTAATTCTAAAACTGGTAGAAAGAGAAATGTTTTCTTATGAAACCAAGGCATTAACATCATTTATCCACAAATGAGGAGAATATGTTTATGGTTCCTAATAATGAAATAAAAATAGATTCTTACATGAATGCATGTTTATCCCAATTGATAGATGAACTTTGATTCTAAAAAATAATGGGAAGTGAAGTTTCTCTTATAAAACTAAAGCTTCAATTCATTTATCCCAATGAGTAGAATGAATTTATGGTACCCAATCATTAAAAGAAAAGAAATTATAATGTGAATCTGTGTCTATCCTAATTGAAAGTTAAACTCTAATTCTAAAAATGGCAGAAAAAGAAGTTTCTCTTATGAAACCAAAGAATCAATTTATTTATCCAAATGAGTAAAATAAATTTATGATGCCCAATCATTAAAAGAATGGAGATTATTATCTGAATTCGAGTTTATCCCAATTGAAAAACAAACATTAATTCTAAATATGGTGCAAAGATATATTTTTCTTATGAAACCAAAGCATAAATCCACTTAACCTAATAAGTAGAATGAATTTATGGTGCGCAATCATTAAACGAAAGAAGATTATTATGCGAATCCATGTTTATCCCAATTGAAAGATGAACTCTAATTCTAAAAATCATAGAAAGCGAAGTTTTTCTTATGAAACCAAGGCATCAATATCATTTATCCCAATGAGGAGAACATGTTTATGGTCCCTAATAATGAAAACAAAGCAGATTATTATGTGAATATCTGTTTATGCCAATTGATAGAAGAACTTTAATTCTAAAAAATGGTGGGAAGTAAAGTTTTTCTTATGAAACCAAAGCATCAATTCATCTATCCCAACAAGCAGAATGAATATATGTTGCCCACTCACTAAAAGAAAGGAGATTATTATGTCATTCCCTATTTATCCCAGTTGAAAGATAATTTTAATTCTACAGCTGGTAGAAAGAGAAGTTTCTCTTCTAAAATCAAAGCATCAACTCATTTATCCCAACAAGAAGAATGAATTTGAGGTGTCAAATCATTAAAAAAAAAGATTATTATCTGAAGTCATGTTTATCCCAATTGATAAACGAGCTTCAATTCTCAAAATAGTAGGAAGTGAAGCTTTTCTTTTGAAACCAAAGCATCAATTAATTTATCCCAATTAATAAAATGAATTTATGGTGCCTAATTATTGAATGAAAAGAGATTATTATGTGAATCTTTGTTTATCCTAATTAAAAGATGAACTTTAATTCTAAAAATGGTAGAAAAGGAAGTATTTTTAATGAAACCAAGGCATCAATTTCATTTATCCCAATGAGGAGAATGTGTATGGTTCCAAATCATGAAAACAAAGGAGATTACTAATTGAATTCGTGTTTATCCCAATTGATAGATGAACTTTGATTCTAAAAATGGTAGGAGTGAAGTTTTTCTTAAGAAGCCAACACATCAATTCATTTATCTCAATGAGTAGAATGAATTCATGGTGCCTAATCATTAAAAGAAAGGAGATTATTATGTGAATCAATATTTATCCCAATTGAAAGATAAACTTTAAATCTAAATCTGGTAGAAAGAGAAGTTTTTCTTATGAAACTGAGGCATCAATATCATTTGTTTAAATGGCAAGAATGTGTTTATGGTTCCTAAGCATGAAAACAAAAGAGATTATTACGTATATTTTTGTTTGGTTTGTCCTAATTGAAAGACAAACTTTGATTCTAAAAAATGGTGGGAAGTGAAGCTTTTCTTATAAAAACAAAGCATCAATTCGTTTATCCCAATGAGTAGAATGAATTTGCAAAGCCCAATCATTAAAAGAAAAGAGCTTATTTTGTGAATCCGTGTTTACCCCAATTGAAAGACACACTTTAATTTTAAAACTGGTAGAAAGAGAAGTTTTCCATATGAAACCAAGGCATCCATATCATTTATCCATAAATAAGGAGAATATGTCTATGGTTCCTAATAATGAAAAAAAAATAGACTATTACATGAATACATGTTTATCCCAATTGATAGACGAACTTTGATTCTAAACAATGGTGGGAAGTGAAGTATTTTTTATGGAAGCAAAGCATCAATTCTTTATCCCAATGAGTAGAATGAATTTATAGAGCCCAATCATTAAAAGAAAAGAGATTGTTATGTGAATCCATGTTTATCCTAATTGAATGATGAACTTTAATTCTAAAAATGATAGAATGAGAAGTTTTTCTTGTGAAACCAAAACATCAATTCATTTATCCCAATAAGTAGAATAAATTTGTGGCACCCAATCATTAAAAAAATTATAATATGAATTTGTGTTTATCCCAATTGAAAGTTAAACTCTAATTCTAAAAATGGTAGAAAAAGAAGTTTCTCTTATGAAACTAAAGAATCAATTTATTTATCCAAATGAGTAGAATAAATTTATGACGCCCAATCATTAAAAGAATTGAGATTATTATCTGAATTCAAGTTTCTCCCAATTGAAAAACAAACATTAATTCTAAATATGGTGCAAAGATATGTTTTCCTTATGAAACCAAAACATAAATCTGCTTGACCCAATGAGTAGAATGAATTTATGGTGCGCAATCATTAAACGAAAGGAGATTATTATGTGAATCCATGTTTATGCCAATTGAAAGATGAACTTTAATTCTAAAAATCGTAGAAAGAAAAGTTTTTCTTATGAAACCAAGGTATCAAATCATGTATCCCAACAAGGAGAATGTGTTGATGGTTCCTAATAATGAAAACAAAGTAGATTATTATGTGAATACCTATTTATCCAATTGATAGAAGAACTTTAATTCTAAAAAATGGTGGGAAGTGAAGTTTTTCTTATGAAACCAAAGCATCAATTCATTTATGTCAATCCATGTTTATCCCAGTTGAAAGACTAATTTTAATTCTACAGCTGGTAGAAAGAAAAGCTTCTCTTGTGAAAACAAAGCATCAACTCATTTATCCCAACAAGAAGAATGAATTTGAGGTGCCAAATCATTAAAAGAAAAGAGATTATTATCTGAAGTCATCTTTATCCTAATTGATAAATGAGCTTCAATTCTAAAAATAGTAGGAAGTGAAGCTTTTCTTCTAAAACCAAAGCATCAATTAATTTATCCCAATGAGTAGAATGAATTTATGGTGCCCAATTATTGAATGAAAGGAGATTATTATGTGAATCTGTGTTTATCCTAATTAAAAGATGAACTTTAATTCTAAAAATAGTAGAAAGAGAAGTATTTTTGATGAAACCAAGGCATCAATTTCATTTATCCCAATGAGGAGAATGTGTATGGTTCCTAATCATGAAAACAAAGGAGATTACTAATTGAATTCATGTTTATCCCAATTGATAGACGAACTTTGATTCTAAAAAATAGTGGGAAGTGAAGTTTTTCTTAAAAAGCCAACATATCAATACATTTATCTCAATAAGTATAATGAATTCGTGGTGCCTAATCATTAAAAGAAAAGAGATTATTATGTGAATCAATGTTTATCCAAATTGAGAGACAAACTTTAAATCTAAAGCTGGTAGAAAGAGAAGTTTTTCTTATGAAACCAAGGCATCAATATCATTTGTCCAAATGGCAAGAATGTGTTTATGGTTCCTAAGCATGAAAAAAAGGAGATTATTACGCAAATTTATGTTTGTCCCAATTGATAGATGAACTTTGATTCTAAAAAATGGTGGGAAGTGAAGTTTTTCTTATAAAAGCAAAGCATCAATTCATTTATCCCAATAAGTAGAATGAATTTATGGAGCCCAATCATAAAAGAAAAGAGTTTATTTTGTGAATCCGTGTTTATCCTAATTGAAAGACAAACTTTAATTCTAAAACTGGTAGAAAGAGAAGTTTTCCATATGAAACCAAGGCATCCATATCATTTATCCATAAATAAGGAGAATATGTTTATGGTTCCTAATAATGAAAAGAAAATAGACTATTACATGAATATGTGTTTATCCCAATTGATAGATGAACTTGGATTCTAAACAATGGTAGGAAGTGAAGTTTTTTTTGTGGAAGCAAAGCATCAATTCATTTATCCCAATAAGTAGAATGAATTTGTGGAGCCCAATCATTAAAAGAAAGGAGATTATTATGTGAATCCATGTTTATCCTAATTGAATGATGAACTTTAATTCTAAAAATGATAGAATGAAAAGTTTTTCTTGTGAAACCAAAGCATCAATTTATTTATCCCAATGAGTGGAATGAATTTGTGGTGCCCAATCATTAAAAGAACGAAGATTATTATGTCGATCCGTGTTTATCCTAATTCAAAGATGAAGTTTAATTCTAAAAATGGTAGAAAGAGTAGTTTGTTTTATGAAACTGAAGCACCAATTCATTAATCCTGATGGTTAGAATGAATTTTTCGTCTCCAATTATTAAAAGAATGGAGATTTTTATGTGAATTTATCTTTATCCCAATTGAAATATGGACTTTAATTCTGCAAAGAGAAGTTTTTCTTATGAAACCAAAAAATTAATCCATTTATCCTAATGTAGGGAATGAATTTGTGGTGCCAATCATTAAAGGAAAGAGATTATTATGTGAATTCGTATTTACCCTAATTAAAAGATAAACTTTAATTCCAATACTGGTAAAGGGAGAAGTATTTTTTAATGAAACCAAGGCATCATTTTCATTTGTCATAATGGGGAGAATGTGTTTATGGTTCCTAATCATGAAAAAAATGGAGATTATTGTATGAATTTGTGTTTATCCTAATTGATTGATGAAATTTGTTCTAAAAAATGGTAGGAAGTGAAGTTTTTCTTTTGAAACCAACGCATCAATTCAATTATCCTAATGAGGAGAATGAATTTATGATGCCCAATCATTAAAAGAAATGAGATTATTATGTGAATTTATGTTTATCCTAATTTAAAGATGAACTTTAATTATAAAATTGGTAGAAAAAAAGTTTTTCTTATGAAACCCAGCCACTAATATCATTTATCCCAATGAGAAAAATGTGTTTATGGTTCCTAATCATGAAAACAAAAGAGATTATTACGTGAACTGATTTTTTTGCAATTGATAGACGAACTTTGATTCTAAAAAATGGTGGGAAGTGAAGTTTTTCTTATGGAAAAAAGCATTTATTCATTTATCCCAATGAGTAGAATGAATTTATGGAGCCCAATCCTTGAAAGAAAGGAGATTATTATGTGAATCCGTCTTTTTCATAATTGAATGATGAACCTTAATTCTAAAAATGGTAGAAAGAGAAGTTTTTCTTATGAAACCAAGGCATCAAAATCATTTATCCCAATGAGAAAAATATGTTTATGGTCCCTAATAATGAAAACAAAGGAGATTAATATGTGAATTCATGTTTATTCCAATTGATAGACAAACATTCATTCTAAAAAATGGTGGGAAGTGAAGTTTTTCTTATGAAACTAAAGCATAAATACATTTATCCCAATGAGTATAATGAATTTGTGGTGCCCAATCATTAAAAGAATGAAGATTATTATGTGAATGCGTGTTTATCTTAATTGAAAGACGAACTTTAATTCTAAAAATTGTAGAAAGAGAAGTTTTTCCTGTGAAACGAAAGCATCAATTCATTTATCGTAATAAGTAGAATAAATTTGTAGTGCCCAATCATTAAAAGAATAAAGATTATTATGTAAATTTATGTTTATCCCAATTGAAAAATGAACTTTAATTCTAAAAATGGCATAAGTTTTTCCTATGAATCCAAAGCATCAATTCGTTCATCCCAATGAGTAGAATGAATTTGTGGTGTCCAATCATTAAAAAAATAGAGATTATTATTTGAATTCATGTTTATCCTAATTGAAAAATTAACTTTAATTGTAAAAATGACACAAAGAGAAGTTTTGCTTATAAAGCCAAAGCATCAATTCATTTATCCCAATAAGTAGATTGAATTTATGATGCCCAATCATTAAAAGAAAAAAGACTATGATATGAAACCGTGTTTATCCGTGTTGAAAGACAAACTTTAATTCTAAAACTGGTAGAAAGAGAAGTTTTTCTTATAAAACCAAGGCACCAATATCATTTATCCCAATAAGAAGAATGTGTTTATGGTTCCTAATCACGAAAACAAAAGAGACTATTACGTGAATTCATGTTTATCCCAATTGATAGACAAACTTTGATCCTAAAAAATAGTGGGAAGTAAAGTTTTACTTATGAAAGTAAAGCATCAATTAATTTATCCCAATGAGTAGGTTGAAATTGTAGAGCCCAATCATTAAAAGAAAAGAGATTATTATGCGAATTAGTGTTTATCCCAGTTGAAAGATGAACTTTAATTCTAAAACTGGTAGAAATAAAAATCTTTCTTATGAAACCAAGGCATTAATATCATTGATCAAGGAGAAGTGGCTATGGTTCCTAATAATGAAAAGAAAATAGATTATTATGTGAATGCGTGTTTATCCCAATTGATAAATAAGCTTTGATTCCAAAAAATGGTAGGAAATGAAATTTTTCTTATGAAACCAAAGCAACAGTTCATTTATCTAAGGAGTAGAATGAATTTGTGGTACCCAATTATTAAAAGAAATGAGATTATTATGTGAATCCATGTTTATCCCAATTGAAAGTTGAACTCTAATTCAACAAAATGGTAGAAAGAGAAATGTCTCTTATAAAACCAAAGCATCAATTCATTTATCCCAACGAGTAAAATAAATTTGTGGTGCCTAATCATTAAAAGAAAGGAAATTATTATGTAAATCCCTGTTTATCCCAATTGATAGACAAACTTTAAATCTAAAAAATGGTAGGATGTGAAGCTTTTCTTATGAAACCAAAGCATAATTCATTTATCCTAATCAGTAGAATGAATTTGTGGTGCCCAATCATTAAAAGAACACAGATTATTTTCTGAATCCGTGTTTATCCCAATTCAAAGGCAAAATTTAATTCTAAAAATGGTAGAAAAAGAAGTTTGTTTTATGAAACTGAATCATTAATTCATTTATCCCAATGAGTAGAATAAACTTATAGTCCCCAATTATTGAAAGAATAGAGATTATTATGCGAATCCATCTTTATCCCAATTGAAAAATAAACTTTAACTCTATAAAGAGGAGTTTTTCTTATGAAGCCAAAGCATCAATTCATTTATCCCAATGTGGAGAATGAACTTATAGCGCCTAGTCTTTAAAGAAAGAAGGTGAATCTGTATTTCTCCCGAGTGAAAGATGAACTTTAATTCTAAAACTCGTAGAAAGAAAAGTTTTTCTTATTAAGCCAAAGCATTAATTCATTTATCCCAACGAGTAGAATGAATTTGTAGTGCCCAATCATTGCAAGAAAGGAGATTTTTATGTAAATTTGTGTTTATCCTAATTGATAGATGAACTTTGGTTCTAGACAATGGTGTGATGTGAGGCTTTTCTTATGAAATGAAAGCATTAATTCATTTATCCTAACGAGGAGAATGAATTTATAGTGCCCAATCATTAAAAGAAAAGAGATTAATATGTGAATCCATGTTTATCCCAATTCAAAGATGAACTTTAATTCTAAAATAGTGGAAAGAGAAGTATTTTTGATTAAACCAAGGCATCAATTTCATTTATCCTAATGGGGAGAATGTGTTTATGGTTCCTAATCATGAAAACAAAGGAGATCATTGCATGAGTTCCTATTTATCCTAATTGATAAATGAACTTTAATTCTAAAAAATGGTGTAATGCGAACCTTAGAATGAAAAACAAACTAAAACCCAATTAGATGGAATTAGAAGCCTAGGATCATCTTCAAAGTCAAGCAAAGAGAACTTGACACCAATCAAACCGGCTGATTAGAACTAAAGTTATAACAATTTTGATCGCCATAAGTTACCTTGATAAGATCAAATGAGTTCTGGTTTAAAGAAATGGAGAAAGTTCTCACAAAGTGAAGAAACTCTCAAGTATTTTTCTTCTCTTCCAAATCTACTGAATTACATGAATAGGCCAAAAATCTATAGAGCCTTAACTGAACAAGAAAATTCTAGTCAATAAGGAAAAGTTTATTCCTAATCCTAATCTGATTAGACTTATCCAAACAACTTAAAATCCTAAACACAATCCTAATCAATAAAGATAAAGTCTATTCCTTATCATAATCTAATTAGAAATTATCTAAATAAATTAAAAAATCAAAAATAAAAAAATTAGAAAATCTAAAATCCTAATCTATAGGCCTATCAATACATGCAAATTGGGCTCATTCATCTTGGACATGTGAATTGGGCTCTAAGCTTTATGCATATTTTCTTTTTACCCCTAACAGAATGTTGAAAAGTGATCAATCTTGGCAATGCGTCTAATACATTTTGAATAGCCTTCTTTGCTTGCATTTTCATGATTAGTCCTTGCAAAGCTTACCCCATGCGTTTAGTCTTTGCCCTAGTCATTGGACCTCCAATTCCTTGCAAAAGATCATAAGAATGGTTAGAACTAGGTGCTTATGCAAGTTAATCTTCATCATTCCCTCCCTTCTTGAAAGGATTCATCCTCGAATCACCAACATCATATAAAGATAAATCAGTGATGTTAAAGGTAGCACTTACATTAAGATAGTTGCTTGGTAAATCTAGCTTATAGGCATTGTCATTGATTCTTTCTAACACTTGAAAAGGTCCATCTCCTCTATGCTACAACTTAGATTTCCTTTAAGTAAGAAACCTCTCCTTATGCAATTTCCTTTGAGCAAGAAACCTTTTCTTACGTAAATAAACCCAGACCCAATCTCCAGGTTTAAAAATAACCTTAACACACCCCTTATTGGTTTGCCCTACATATTGCTCATTCTTTTTGTCTATGTTAGCTTAAACCTTGGCATGCAAATCCCTAACAAAATTTTCCTTTTTCTTACCATCCAAATTAGCATGTCCATTAGAGGCAAATGTAAAATATCCAAAGGAGTTAAAGGATTATAGCCATACATAACATCAAAAGGAGAATAGGAAGTAGTAGAATGAATAGTCCTAGTATATGCAAACTCAATATGTGGCAAACATCTCTCCCATTGTTTTAGGTTCTTTTGAATGATAGCACATAACAAAGTAGTAAGTGTCCTATTAATTACTTTAGTTTGTCCATCTGTTTGAGGATGTGCAATAGTAGAAAACAAGAGTTTAGTTCCTAACTTATTCCACAAACTATGCCAAAAATGACTTAAGAACTTAACATCCCTATCACTTACTATTGTTCTAGGCAATCCATGCAACATATTATCTCTTTAAAAAACAAATCAGCAATATGTCATTAGTTTTTAAACTTGCAATTAAATGCGCCATCTTGCTAAACATATCAACAATAACAAATATGCTATCCTAACCACTTTGGGCTTAGGCAACCCTAATACAAAATCCATAGATATATCCATCCAAGGTTGATTCGGCACAGGTAAAGGTGTATATAAACCATGTGGCATTACTTTAGATTTTGCTTGTTTACATATTATACATTTATCACA
>JBBYHO010019897.1:0-12461 GCA_038382025.1 Adansonia gregorii
TGATTTATGTAACTTATAATATATTTATGTAATTATAATAATTTTATGTATTATTATATAATGATATATGTAAAAAACTAAAAATAAAAAAAACGCAACCAGCCTTATGGGAACCACTCCTTAAGGAGCGTTCCCCAGAAGTCTCTGTTTCATAGTAGATTCGGTCAAGGTTGTTTTTGTCTTGACTTCAGCATTGCAGTTGACATAAATAAACATATATTTTTATTAAAAGAATATAAATAAATATTTATATTTTTATAAATTTTTAAAAATTTTAGTTATAAATTATAGTATAAATTATTTTTATTTTTATTTTTATTTATAATGAAGCAAAAGAAAATGGAAAACAAGAGAAAAAAGTAAAAAAGAAATAATCAATATATTTGTATAAATTAATGAAAATAAATATTTTCAATAAATTATTTAATTTTTTATTTATTAGTGAAAAAGATAAAAAAAAAGAAAAATATAATAGAGAAGAAATAAAAAAATTTAGAAAATTGATGCCAATAAATATTTTATATTTTATAGACTATTTAATATTTATAAAATTAATTTAAATTATAATATAAATTGTAGGCATCATGCGTCCTCCTTGCAAAGTAAATATGGTAACAACTTAAAAATATTTTTCTTGATGAGGCGATGTCCTCTCAACCAAGGCTTTTCCCTTCTGACGTGATAAAAGTGAGAAAGTATAGATTCTTGGTTCTTGATCATGAGTGGAGATTGTCAGATGAATCGCCTGTCCAACTAGTTTTGGATAGCCAACAGGAAGTGGTTAATGTTTGCAGTTGCCACTAATCATTTGGGCTAGGCATAATCGGATGCTTATCAAAATCGATATTCTAAGTTACAAAACTCTAAATATTGATTTCACCATCTACATGGTCTAGAGATTTGACTGTTGATTCGGGATTTGGTTACTCGCAGGGGAGTATTAACATCTCCACAATGCATGAAATCGGTACCTTCTAGTTGTCTTAACTTAATTTTGGTTTCCTTAGTTTTGGTTTGTCATTATTTCAATATAATCCCCTTTTATGCATGAATTTGTATAAAATAATAAATTCAAGTTTTAAGGAAAATTTTAATCCCATATGTGTCTCAAAAATATGGGAAACATAAAGATTTTTGACAAAAATAATCTTCAAATTTAATTTCTTTTAGATAGGATATTTCATGTCAAGCACCAGAAGCTTATTGACATAAAATATTGCCTCTATGATTTTTGAAAACAATTTGGAAACAAAGAATGCTAGGTGAACACCATGAAAAGAAATGTTTTAGTATGATGAAATAATGAGATGATATAGCATAAATAGATCATACAAAAAAGGAAAGAATATGGATGATAGAAATGTATCTCGTAATTGTTTTCGATTATCTAGAAACAACCAAGTTAGTAATTTTTGAGATTCGTTTGGATACATTAGTTGATTGAGGCAGGGAAACTGGTTTGAATTTTGAAAAGTCCAAAGAAAATCCAAGAGAGAGAAAATATTATTTTTGACTATTTTTGAAAAGAAGAAATCGAAAAACTTAAATTGATGGATAATAATTATTTCTTAACAAAAGTGAAATTTTTGACATTTCTGGACAAAGTCGACGTTTCTTAACAAATCTACAATTTTTAGTTTAAAAGATGAGAATTGATTAAAAAAAATAAAAATTGATAAAATGTGGAAAAATGTTTGTGCCTTGATCAAAGCTTAAAGGAGTTGACATGAATTTTTTAGACTCAATGGGGGTGGGTTAAACTTATTCGGAGGCATTCAAATGCCTCAAAAGAGGGACTTTAGAAAAATCAATTAATTTTAATGGGTGCTGAAAATAAGGTATAGCATCACAGTAGTCCCTTTTTTAATTTATTTTAAACTAATCCAAAGGTAATGGTGACCGAGTGAGGTACTATTAGAAAGATTTGATGACAGTTAATACAAAAATATTTCAAAAATACCATAAAATCTTTTTCTAGGTGGAAATAATTTTTAAATTCGAGACTAGTTCGATACTGGCAGCATGTGTAAGGGAAATGGTGTAGCAGAATTTGAAAAATCGTTCTAGATTCATTTGGAATCTTTAAATCATAAATGATACTTTTTCGAAAATGAAATTTCATGAACTTCTAGGGCAAATATTTAAAAATTTTGAAAAAAATCATCTGATGGGCTCAAATGGCCCAAATAGAATGCAAATTGCTAATTCCAAGGGTTCTAGACAATGTTGGTTTGAATAATCGTAATTCTTCATATAGAGTGATTTAAAGGCAAACGAGACATTTTTGGAAAGGTATTTTGATGAAATTTGAGAGAAAATATTAGAAAATTCATGAAAAAATGTTTTAGAGTTCAAGAATGATTTTTCAAGTCATGACTATAGTGCGATCAACATGATACAGGGGAAAATTTTTGGTTTTTTAAGCTTCCTAGAACTAGACTCAAACTATGTACAGCCAAACGTCCATGAAAAAAAAAAAAGGTCAGTGACACTGACTTCATAAGCTCATCACACAATCCTAGAGTAGTTTGAGACAATGGAACAGCTCATTACCATGTCACTAGCAAGGGGCTTTAAACCATAAAATCAAGGCACAAATAATTTAGGGCAAATAAAAAAGGATATTTCATTTTAAAAATTAGATTATTTAGTTAATTTGACCTTGAATCCAAACATGGAAAGCTTGGTTTTTTTTCCCAAGATTGGAAGACCAATTCAGAAAACATTAAGTCCATGTCCATCTCCATTATTTAAAGTTAACATAAACTTATCTTAGGGAATTTTTAGAAAACAGATTTTTGACAATCATTAAATAAGCATTTTGACAAGCATTTGATGAACTAAGTATGGTATTCATGGCGATAAACATAGAAGACATGTTCAAATAAGTGAAGATAACATTTAAACATGAAAATAATGACAAAAATGCAAAGAAATGGACAATAAAATGCATTGAGATGTTAACTTCATGAATGACATCAAGAATTATGCCAAGGAAATGATGTGAACATGCTTAAACAAAAAGAAAAGCTTGCTGAAATTTTCAAGACAGCTTTAAAAACATGTTTTCAAGATGAACCAAGCACATAAGCATAAAGAAACATGGTAAAAGGATCAACACAACACCAAAAATCCTAAGTTTACACAACCAAGGCCATAAAATGCATAAGGATTCTAAGAATCGGATCATGGTCACATGGATTTGGCTCACTAAAATGATGAAAATGCAAAAATTAAGTAAATAAATTAAGACAAAGTAAAAAATATACCCCAAAACTTAAAAAACTAGCTAGTGATGTTAAGCAGAAAAGTTTCTACATTTGTAGCTCACTTTTTTCCTTTTGTTTACTATTGATTAGCAAGAAAAGGTGGCCAAGAATGTGCTTACTAGTTATAACATCAATAGAAGGGAGTTATGAGAGGAAATATAAGGCAATGAAGGGTTTTTAGAGGGGTTAATGGAGAGCTATACGAATAGTATTTTCCAAGGGTGGAGGCTAATGTAAAAATGTGTATAGAGTATCTCTTAGCTAATGTAAAATGTATATTATATATGATTTAATTTTAGCCATCAAAAGCCTAGGAAAAGTAAGGCATTTAAGACATCTGTGGTGTATAACATGGTAAGTTATTGTACCTAAAAGCAATCTTTCAACATTTTATTGGTTAACGCACAGCCTTGGCAACAGGGGGAGACCCTTCATGAGCTGACATAATAAGGTCTAGCTTGCCCTTCGTCAATCCATTTTGTAGCATGAAATTCCCTTGCAACAAGCTTAACAAACCATTCAAAAAATGTTATAACCCAATGCTTAAAGCCAAAAAATGAAATCCAATATGATTTTTTAGAAGTTATGTTTAAGATTGAATAATTTTTGGAGCCAAAGTCATGACCAAATTCGTGTTTTAATGTCATGGTGCAAAGGGGTGAAAATGGCATGTATTAATACAAAATTCTTTGTATCAAAAAATAGAGTAAATTTTGTCAAAATGTATCGATACACCAAAGGCTGTATCGATATTTTCACTTGTGTATTGATACATTTTAGCTACAACATAACTTTGTATCGATACAAATGCTAATGTATTGATACATTGGACAAACATATCGATACATGGTGTCCTGTATTGATATAAACAATGGATTTCAGATTCTGATGATGTAGAGGCTTTGTATTGATACCTAAAGGTCATGTATCGATACATATAAGAGAACATGTGAATTTTATACACTTTTGGCTCTTTTAACATCTCACCCTAGTTAGGAATTATGGATGATTGATCCCTGCTTATCTGAATGACCTTGATGATGCCTTAAATAGTGACCTGTCATGCCCTGGATAATGGCCTGAACAAAATGAGGTGTCTATACAAATTATTATTTATATCTTAATTTACTTATAAAGATGAAAAAATGAAACAAACAAAAAAAGAAACAAACAAAAAATTGTCACCAATTCACTAATATTGAAAGTGTCTTTTGTCAAATAGTTGGCATGTACCTAAAAGACACATTTGCCCATACTCATGGCTGGTAAAATCAAGGCTTTGATACCATGTTTGTAACATCTCTTTTGAAGTAGCCCTTTTATATCTCCCAACCAATTCAAGATAGCAACTAATAAGATAGCCAAATTAACTGAGTAAAAACCTAACAAACTTTTATTGGTAGTTTGCCACTAAATTGGATAGATCAAATGTCCAGTGCAAGCTCTGTAACAAAAAGTGCTTAGGTGAGAAATTTTAAAATAAGATTGAAATTCCACTTAGCATGTTTAGTTGAAAATAACATTTTCATATGACAAAATTCTACCAAAGAGCTTTCTCAAATAACCCTTTCACTAATAAAGAAAGCTAGAGAAAAGAAACAAATGAGGGACAGTGCTTTATTTAAAATTAGGATTGGCTACTACAAAAAACAAGAATTTCTTTTTGATAGGAGTAGATTAAACTTATTTATGGATCAGGTCAAGCTTAAACAAGTTATAAGTACCAATTTGATGTGTCAAAGCTCGGTTTAGCCCAAAATATGGGTAGCCCTTTATGACCAGGCTCGGCTCATATTACCGAAAAGATGCCCAGGCACAGCTCGCCCAAATTTTACAAATCTAATCTCTTTTAACATTAAACCTTCCTTGAAAATTTATTCCCTTCATTTTCTGAACATCTTTAATCTTTTCCAAGTTTTATAATAATAAGATGTGAAAATTTGTATATATTCTTTGTGTGAGTTTATATTATATTAAATTGATTTTCCTATGGCAATAGTATTCGTAAATTGTAAAAATATAAGGGTTGAATGCAAAGTTAAAGAACAACAATTGGTTATGTTTGGGGAAATCAAAGAAAAATAACATAAAGTACCTATTTTCCCTCTACTTCTCTATAGGGCATGTGTGACTTCTCTAATGAAAAAATTAAAGTCCTATTCAGGAATCCAAATTTATGGGTGTGGCTTCTATCCGGGTGATAAGTTGGATTTATTTATTTATTAAATTAAATGATGTGCTCTTATTTAATTTTAATACGTTTGGCTGTGTAAGTCAAACCAAGCCCAACCTTAAAAATCCTAACCTTATTTCCCCACTTGTTTTGGCTGAGGTATAAATTCTCCAGTGAGCATAATTTCTATTGTTAACAACTAAAATAGCATATACAAATTCTTTCTTATGTCTATGGGTGGTATCTAAACTATTAATTGAGGTACAAAAAGAGCTTATATTTGTGCTACCTCTCATAAGTAGCCACTTTCTTCTCATGATCCATATGAAAGGATCAATCAAATCAATACTTTTTTGATATCATGATGCAAATTAAGTATATCGGTGAGCAAGAAAATCATTTTGTTGTTTTCTTAAGGCCTGACCTATTTAAAAAACAAGCTTTAATTTTTGTCTAGACCTATTTTTCGAGTTTAACTTTTTTTTCCAAACCTTTCCAAATAGTGGGCAAGATTTAAGGCTTCGATAGATAGCCCCACCTTTGAACAAGTCTAAAATGGACCTATTTGATGTAAAAAAAATAGCCTAGCCTAGAGAAGGCAGGGCTATCGCACAAAGGATTTTGATAATAGTGGTATAAATTAATTATACTTTCACAAAATTAATTCAAATTATAATATAATATAAAATATTTTTATTTTTATTTATTTATAAAAAAGAAAAATTTTAAAAACAAGAAAAAAAAGAAAAAAAAAAAAGATTACATCAGGACTCACACCACATGTCATCCGTCATTTAATGTTTATAAAGATGGTTCGTTGGCAGAAGAACAGTATTGATATGAAACTCCAAAATTGAAGATTTGATAGATACTTGTTAAAGTTTGATGATAAATATAAAATATGCTCTAAAATTCAAAAACTACTATTGATTAGTAGAAACCATCAATCATTTAAGTGCAATTGTCTGTACATGTAGAATATGAACACAAGAAAAATGGTAAAATAAAACAAATACATACATTTTGTTTTGTTATTTTCACTTTTAAAATGCAAAATAATTAAACTGAAATATCAAATTTATAATTCTTTAAATATAATTATATTTTAAAAAAATTATGCATTTTGACAACTAAATACATTATTTACTTTTTCATATCCTAAAGTGAATCTTATGACTAAATTAAAATTCTAAGGGATATATTAGTGGGATGACAAGTGTTTCATTTATTTATTTTATAGTTTTTAAATATAATCTAAGGAACATATGTCATTCAACTAACCTGCCTGTGGAGTCTCTACATTCTAATGTCAACATATATCATTTATCCATAAACCATGTAGAATTTTTTATAATCAAAACTCTGACATTATATGATATTTAAATTTTCTTTAAAATCTTTTTAGTTGGATGATATAATTGAGAGAAAATACTTATTTAAATTTATGAGTTAAATGAAAAATATTTACAAAATGCTATTTTTAATAATTCGAATAGTTGGATTTTTCATTCATTTTTTAGATTTAATTTGTATAATCACAGTAAATAAAAATTCATAACCTTAAAAATTGATATCATATTTTTATTTTTGAATAAAATTCAGAAACTTATTGGAATATTATTTGCTTAAAAAACTTATAAAAAAAGCTTTTGAGTATTCAACCCATAAGTTGGTTTTTTAGTATTTTTAGGGTAAACTATTAAAAATCGCTTATGGTTTAAAGGTAGTAACTTTTAGCTCCCTATGCTTTAAAAAGTGATGCATACCTTTCATGTGCTTTCATTGGCAACCGTTATAACACCGTTAAAAAATGTTACTGAATACAAAAAACCTATATAGTTTAAGGATTAACATTTAGTCCTTATGCTTTAAAAATTAACACTTATCTCCTATATGTTTTCATCACCTAACACTTACCTTTCATAATTTATTTACTGTAGTTCATGAGCCAAGCTCAATAGAATTTACTTCTTCTCTAGATATGGAAAACAAAAATTTATTTGAAGACATGAATTTCATAGATTTATTTGAAGACAAGAATTTATTTGAAGTCATCTATTTATAGCAATTCATGATCTAATTCAAGATTCTAAGCTTCAAGACTTAACCTTTTTCAAAACTAACTTATTTGAAGACATGAATTTCATAGATTTAAAGCTCCAACACTCTTTAACTCTAAGCCATTATCAAATAGTTTGTACTTTTGACAAGGTTAAAAGTGCCCTTGAAAAAGACAAAAAAGAAACCATGAAAAAGTGTTCATTATCAATAGCAACACCATGCTACCAATGACGCTACTACTAGCTGCTACTTTGTTACCTGTAACAACTTCATCATCAACATTAGTAGTAGTAGCCATGTTTGTAGCTGCATGTCTTAGTTGCTTGCAATATGTTATAGCCTTTAAGACAAATCCTTGACACCCTTCCTATAATTCTATTGTTCTTTTACCTACCTTGAACTAGATTTAATTCAAGATTCCAAGCTTTAAGACTTGAATTTTTTGAAACTAATTTGTTTACAGGCATGAATTTCATAGATTTAAAGGTCTAACACTCTTTAACTCCAAGCCATTATCAAATTGTTTGTACTCTTGACAAGGTTAAATATGCCTTTAAAAAAGATGAAAAAGAAACCATGAAAAAGTGTTCATCATTAGCAGCAGCACTATGTTACCAACGACACTAGAACTAGCTGCTGTTTTATTACCTGCAACGAACTTCATTATCAATATTAGTAATAGTAGCCATGTTTATAGCTGCATGCCTTAGTTGCTTGCAATATGCTGTAGCCTTTAAGATAAAATCCTTGATGCCCTACCTGCAATTCTATTGTTCTTTTACCTACCTTGGTTTTGAAAAAACTAAAATTGATCTCAATACATTATTTCAAATCTTTTTTAGTCTATTTTGAATTAGAACCTAGAGATAATTCGTAACTCTACAATACAAATATAGAGTTGCTTTCCTTTTTAGTCATGTAAATATTTTGATTCTTGTAAATTGAAACATATAGGTTGGTTACCTTTCCTCACACACAAAAGTTACAAATCAAGAAAATTGGAAATAGAAGAAATGTCAAATGATAAAAGTACAGAAGAGATAAGTGTCAGTTTCTAAGGCATTGAGAGCTAAATGTTACATTCCTAAACTATAAGGGGTTTTTTGTACTTTTTTAATGGCATTATAACAATTATCAAGAGAATGAAAATATAGAAAGTAAGTGTCAATTTTTAAAATGCAAGGGGTAAGTGTTACTATCCCTTAACCAGAGCTTTTTTTTTGTATTTTTTACCTTTATTTTTATATCATCTTGTTAGATGCAGGGTAGGGATGATGGAAATAGCTAGAACACAAAAGAATCAAAAATAGTAGAGAAAAATAGACGCTGTAGAGAATTTATGCTCTAAAAAAGAAACTTTTTAGATATAATAATAAAAGAAAAATCAAATACATTGTACCAACCACCTATGGTGCATATAGATAGGCTAGAACCTTACTCCTACTAGATTTGCTATTCCTAGTAGAATACTATTTAAGCTTAATCATAAAACTTATCCCAAACTATAGCTCTTATCCTAAACAATAATCTAATTAAAATAAAATTCTTAAAAAAGTCCTAAACATAGATCTAAATAAACTACTTTATTCTAACATAATTTAAAATGAAATAGAACTCTTAATTGTTAATGCTTCTGTATCATTCTCCCTAGTTGAAAGATTAGTAATATCTTTAGAAAAGACTTTAGCTGCCTATTCACACATTTCTAGATCAACTTTTATCAATTCTTCCTCCAAAATTAAAGTACTTTCACAAGCTAGTTTTCCTAGGAATTTTATTAGAAACCTTTAATAAGTATTTCCCTTTTTAGATGTCAATTTCTATACATAGAGAACTTGTTGAACAATGTCACCTTGCTTGGTAGGAAATTGGCCAATTTGTTTAACAACTATAACTAGTTCATCATCATTAAATCAATCAGATTGGTACGAATATAAGACATTAAAAAGAGGACCGATATGCAAGTCAGTAAGCAATTCCAATGAAGAGACGTTCGAACCTAACTTTTTAAACACTTACATGGCCAAAACTTCTTAGACTTCAACTTATGATAGGTACTTTTAGAAAACCTTTTTTCATTAAATAAACCAGCACCCAGTCCCCTTCTTTAAAATCTTTAAGGTGCCTATGCTGATTAGCTTCATTGGCACATGCTATATAACGCATCTTGAACTTCCTTCTGAATGTTGTGAATGTGTTTAGCAAAAGCTTCCCCATCATCACTCAGCCTAGCTTCTTAGGATAAAGGCACAAAGTCAAGCACATGTTGGGGTTTAAGGCCATAGGCAACCTTAAAAGGTATCTTCTTAATAGTTCGATTAACTAAATTGTTGTAAGCAAACTCTACTTGCGAAATAATTGAATCCCAACCCTTATATGATTTCTAACCAAACACTTTAGCAAGTTTCCCAAACTATGATTAATAGCCTTAGACTAACTATTCATTTAAGGATGACATGAGCTAGAATACATCAAATTTGTCCCCATTTTATGCCATAAAGTCCTAAAAAAATGCTTTAAAAATTAACACCTCTATCAGAAACAACTACCATTGGAACTCCATGTAAATATACTACTGGAAAAACAAATTAGCAATGTGAGAGGCATTTGCTATTTTAGAACAAGGAATGAAATAAGCCATTTTAGAGAATCTATCTACGACTATAAAGATAAAGTCATCCCTTTTAAGGTTTTTGGCCAACCCAATACAAAATCTATACGCAAATGAATCCAAGGCGAATTTAGTTTGAGTAATAGAGTATACACCCTATATTTTAAGAATTTCCCATACCAAATTGACAAACATCACATCGCCTTACAAACCTACTCATATCCTTGAATATATAAGGTCAACAATAACGATCCGTGATCAAAGCTATTGGTTTATCTGGCCAAAATATCCACCCAATCCATTTCCATGAAGCTATATTATGATATGTTCTCGGAATGATCCCTCGAGAACATGTAACTGATTACCCTTGAATAGAAACCTACCATGCAGTCTGTATTACAGCTTATTTACTATTTTTGGTCCTTACAAATCTTTCACCACTTAAATAAAATAAGGATCTATTTGATATTGGTTTTTTTAACTTTTTAAATCTAACAACTTAAGAACTTATTATGGTTAAAATCAAAAATCTCCTACTCAAGGAATCTACAACTACATTCGTTTCTCTTATTTTATACTTCAAAGAAAGATTAAACTCATCCAAAAAGGAACTCCATCTAACATGATGACCATTGAGTTTCTTTTGAGAGCTTAGATGCTTTAATGCTTGATGGTTTGTATAAATAACAAACTCTTTATAAACCAAATAATGCTACTATTGTTGGATCACTTTAACCAAGGCATAGAACTCTAAATTGTAAGTAAAGTATCTACGTTTAGCATCGAATAACTTTTCACAAAACAATTCCAAAGGCTTCCCCTCTTAACTAAGAATAGCCCCAATACCATTTTGAGAAGCATCACATTCTACAATAAAAAGTTTATTAAAATCAAGTAATGTTAGAATAGGTACTTCGATCATGCGTATCTTGATGTGTTTAAATGCCTTTTGATTAGAATTTGTCCACTTAAAATAATCACTCTTCAAAATTTTAGTAATAAGACTCATAAAACACTGAAATTCCTTATAAATCTCCTATAAAATGAAACCAACCCATGGAAACTGTTAACCTCTTTAAAAGACTATGGTGTTGGCTAGCCTTTGATTGCTTGAATCTTTTCATGATATGGTTTTATCCTTTTTTGATGAATAATAAATCCTAAAAAGACAACCTCAGTTTGCAGAAGTGAGCACTTTTTTAAATTCACATAGAGTTTCTCCTTTTGCAGTACCTCCAAAACTTACTATAAATGCTATAAATGCTCTTTCTTACTTGAATTATAAACTAGAATATCATCAAAATATACAACAACAGAAGATTGTAAGAAGAGTGTAAGTATCTCAGTCATGGCTTGCATGAATGTACTAAAGGCATTAGATAGGCTGAAAGGCATTACTAACCATTCATGCAAGCCTTTAAGAGTCTTAATAGTAGTCTTCCATTCATCTCTCTCTCTGAATTCGATTTAATGACATCCATTCCTTAAATCAACTTTAGAAAATACCTTGGACCCCGTCAATTGATAAGCATGTCCTCTAATTAAGGAGTAGGAAACTGATACTCAATCATAATCTTGTTTATGGCTCAGCCGTCAGCACACATCTGTTAAGATCCATCATTCTTTGGAGCTAGTAGAGTTGGGTGAAGCATTTGGACTTTTGCTTTTGCACATTAGTCCTTTCCTTATCAAATCCTTAACCTGTTTTTGAATTTTCAGCTACTGAACTGGTGGCATTCGATATGCTGGTAAATTCGATAAAGATGCTCTAAGCACGAAATCTATAGCATGTTGAATACTTCTTATGGGTGGCAGCCCCTATGGCAAACTGTCATTAACTAAGGTAGCAAACTCCTTTAACAATTTTTGAATTTCTTTAGGCTGTTCCTTCAAATTTTTTTCTTCAATGGTATTTATTATTTTGCTGACCATAGCAAATACAACCCCTAATTCTTTACTTTCATTCACTAACTCTTCAGCCTATAAAAACCCATTCAATTTGTTAATCTTGTGCGTCACTACTTCCTTTAGAGGATGTAATGTATACATTTTTTCACGTTTGTTTTTTTTGTCGAATACTACATATCATATCAAATAGCTAAGGTTGGCCTAAAAGAAGATGACACGCATCCATTTGTACCACACCGTAGAATGCCTCATGATCCACATAACTGCCTATAGTAAACTTGACTAAGCATTGGAATTTTACGAGTAACTTAAATCCTTTCTTAACCCATTAAATCTTATTAAATCTTATACGAATGAGGATGGTTTTTGTTAGCTATATTAGCTTTGAATTAATCTTAGTTTTGATATAACTAAAACTTAAGCTTAATTAGCTTGTGTT
>JBBYHO010019908.1:0-12461 GCA_038382025.1 Adansonia gregorii
AAGATTGGGCGCCATAAATGCATTTTCCTCATTGGGATCAATGATTTTGATGCTTTGGTTTCATAAGAAAGACTTCATTTTCTACCATTTTTAGAATCAAAGTTTATCTTTGAAATGGGATAAACATGGATTCACAAAATAATCTCATTTCTTTTCATGATTGGGCGCTATACACACATTCTTCTTATCGCAATAAACGATTTTGATGTTTTGGTTTCACAAGAAAAACTTCACTTTCTACCATTTTTGGAATCGAAGTTCATCTTTCAGTTAGGATAAACGTGGATTCACATAATATTCTCCTTTTTTTTCATGATTGGGCACCATAAATGCATTCTCCTTGTTGTGATAAACAATTTTGATACTTTCGTTTCATAAGAAAGACTTCTTTTTCTACTATTTTTAGGATCCAAGTTCGTCTTTCAACTAAGATAGACGAGATTCACATAATATTCTATTTTTTTCAAGATTAGGCACCATAAATGCATTCTCCTTGTTGTGATAAACGATTTTGATGCTTTGGTTTCATAAGAAAAACTTCTTTTCTACCATTTTTAGGATTGAAGTTCGTCTTTTAATTGAGATAGACATGGATTCACATAATAATCTTCTTTCTTTTCGTCATTAGGCACCATAAACATATTTTTCTCATTAGGATAAATGATATCTATGCCTTGGTTTCATAAGAAAAACTTCTCTTTCTACTTTTTTAGAATTGAAGTTCGTCATTCAATTGGAATAAAAATGGATTTACATAATAATCTCTTTTCTTTTCAAGATTGGGCACCGAAAATACATTTTCCTCATTAGCATAAATGATTTTGATATTTTGGTTTCACAAAAAATACTTCTCCTTCTACCATTTTTAGAATTGAAGTTCGTCTTTGAAATGGAATAAACATTGATTCACATAATAATCTCCTTTCTTTTCATGATTGGGTACTATAAGGACATTCTCCTTGTTGTGATAAAAGATTTTGATGCTTTGGTTTCATAAGAACAACTTCACTTTCCACCATTTCTAGAATCGAAGTTTGTATTTCAATAGGGATAAACATGGATTCACATAATAATCTTCTTTCTTTTCGTGATTGGGTACTTTGAACGATGAACTTCAATTCTAGAAAAGGTACAAAGAGAAGTTTTTCTTATGAAAGCAAGGCATCAATATCATTTATCTTAACGAGAAGAATGTGTTTATGGTACCCAATGATGAAAAGAAAGGAGATTATTATGTGAATCCATGTTTATCTCAATTGAAAGATGAACTTTGACCCTAAAAATGGTAGAAAGAAAAGCTTTTCTTGTGAAACAAAAGCATCAAAATCGTTTATCACAATAAGAAGAATGTGCTTATAGTGCCTAATTATGAAAAGAAAGGAGATTATTTTGTGAATCAATGTTTATCACATTTCAAAGATGAACTTCAATTCTAAAAATGGTAGAAAAAGTATATTTGTTATGAAACCAAAGCATCAAAATCATTTATGGTAATGAGAAAAATGTATTTATGGTGCGTAATCTTGAAAAGAAAGGAAATTATTTTGTAAATCCATATTTATTCCAATTGCACGATGAACTTCGATTCTAAAAGAAGTAGAAAGAGAAGTTTTTCTTTTGAAACCAAGGCATAAATATCATTTATCGCAACAAAAAGAATGTGTTTATGGTGCCCAATGACGAAAAGAAAGGAGATTATTATGTGAATCCATGTCTATCTCAGTTGAAATATGAACTTCTATCCCAAAAATGGTAGAAAAAGAAGTTTTTCTTATGAAACTAAACCATCAAAATCGTTTATCACAACAAGGAGAATGTGTTTATGGTGCCCAATCATGAAAAAAAGGAGAATATTATGTGAATCCAAGTCTATCTTAGTTGAAAGACGATTTTCGATCCTAAAAATGGTTTAAAAAGAGTTCTTTTTTACAAAACCAAAACATCAAAATCGTTTATCACAACAACGAGAATGCGTTTATGGTGGCCAATCATTAAAAAAAAGTGAAATATTATGTGAATCCACGTTTATCTGAATTGAAAGATGAATTTTGATTCTAAAAATGGCAGAAAGTGAAGTTTTTCCTGTTAAACCAAAGCATCAAAATTGTTTATTACGATAAGGAGAATGTGCTTATAGTGCCCATCATGAAAAGAAAAGAGATCATTATGTGAATCGATGTTTATCCCATTTCGAAGACAAACTTTGTTTCTAAAAATGGTAGAAAATGAAGTCTTTCTTATGAAACCAAAGCATCAAAATCATTGTCCCAATGAGGAGAATGTATTTACATGCCCAATCTTGAAAATAAAGAAGATTATTATGTGAATCCATATTTATTCCAATTGAACGATGAGCTCTGATTCTAAAAGATGTAGAAAGAGAAGTTTTTTTATGAAACCAAGGCATCAATATCATTTATCTCAACGAGAAGAATGTGTTTATGGTGCCCAATGATAAAAAGAAAAGAGATTATTATGTGAATCCATGTCTATCTCAGTTGAAAAATGAACTTCGATCCTAAAACTGGTAGAAAAAGAAGTTTTCCTTATGAATTCGAAGCATCAAAATTGTTTATCACAACAAGGAGAATGCATTTATGGTGCCCAATCATGAAACAAAAAAGAGAATATTATGTGAATCCATGTCTATTTAAGTTGAAAGACGAACTTCGATCCTAAAAAAAGCAGAAGAAAAGTCTTTCTTATAAAACCAAAGCATCAAAATCATTTATCACGACAAGGAGAATGTGCTTATAGTGCCCAATCATGAAAAAAAAGAGATTATTATGTGAATAAATGTTTATCCCCTTTCAAAGATGAACTTTAATTCTAAAAATGGCAGAAAGTTAAGTATTTTTTACAAAACCAAAGCATCAAAATCGTTTATGCCAATGAGGAAAATATATTTACGCGGCCCAATCTTGAAAAGAAAGGAGATTATTATGTAAATCCATATTTATTTTAGTTGAATGACGAACTTTAATTCTAAAAAAGTAGAAAGAGAAGTTTTTCTTATGAAACCAAGGCATAAATATCATTTATCCCAACGAGAAGAATGTGTTTATGGTGCCCAATGACGAAAAGAAAGGAGATTATTATATGAATCCATGTCTATATCAGTTGAAAGATGAACTTCAATCCTAAAACTGGTAGAAAAAGAAGTTTTCCTTATGAATCTAAAGCATCAAAATTGTTTATCACAACAAAGAGAATGCATTTATGGTGCCCAATCATGAAAAAAAAAGAGAATATTATGTGAATCCATGTCTATTTAAGTTGAAAGACAAATTTCGATCCTAAAAAAAGCAGAAGAAAAGTCTTTCTTATGAAACCAAAGCATCAAAATCATTTATCACAACAAGGAGCATGCGTTTATGGTGCCCAATCATAAAAAAAAGGAGAATATTATGTGAATCCAAGTCTATCTCAGTTGAAAGATGAACTTCGCTCCTAAAAATGTTTTAAAAAGAAATCTTTCTTATGAAACCAAAGCATCAAAAGCGTTTATCACAACAAGGAGAATGCGTTTATGTGGCCAATCATGAAAAAAAAAGGACAATATTATGTGAATCCACGTTTATCCAAATAGAAAGACAAACTTTGATTCTAAAAATGGTAGAAAGTGAAGTTTTTCATGTGAAACCAAAGCATCAAAATTGTTTATTATGACAAGGAGAATGTGCTTATAGTGCCCAATCATGAAAAGAAAGGAGATCATTATGTGAATCGATGTTTATCCCATTTCGAAGACAAACTTTGTTTCTAAAAATGGTGGAAAGTGAAGTCTTTCTTATGAAACCAAAGCATCAAAATCATTGATCCCAATGAGGAGAATGCATTTATAGTGCCCAATCTTGAAAATAAAGAAGATTATTATGTGAATCCATATTTATTCCAATTGAACGACGAACTCTGATTCTAAAAAAGGTCGAAAGAGAAGTTTTTTTTATGAAACCAACGCATCAATATCATTTATCTCAACAAGAAGAATGTGTTTATGGTGCCCAATGATAAAAAGAAAGGAGATTATTATGTGAATCCATGTTTATCTCAATTAGAAAACGAACTTTAATCCTAAAAATGCTAGAAAGAGAAGCTTTTCTTATGAAAACAAAGCATCAAAATCATTTATCATAACAAGGGAAATGCGTTTATAGTGCCCAATCATGAAAAAAAAAAGAGATTATTATGTAAATCCATGTTTATACCAATTGAAAGACAAACTTTGATTCTAAAAATGGTGGAAAATAAAGTTTTTCTTATGATACCAAAGAATCAAAATCATTTATCACGATAATGAGAATGTGCTTGTAGTGCCCAATCATGAAAAAACGGAGATTATTATGTGAATAAATGTTTATCCCCTTTCAAAGATGAACTTCAATTTTAAAAATGGCAGAAAGTTAAGTATTTTTTACAAAACCAAAGCATCAAAATCGTTTATGCCAATGAGGAAAATGTATTTACAGGGCTCAATCTTGAAAAGAAAGGAGATTATTATGTAAATCCATATTTATTTCAGTTGAATGATGAACTTTAATTCTAAAAAAGTAGAAAGAGAAGTTTTTCTTATGAAACCAAGGCATAAATATCATTTATCCCAACGAGAAGAATGTGTTTATGGTGCCCAATGACGAAAAGAAAAGAGATTATTATGTGAATCCATGTCTATCTTAGTTGAAAGATGAACTTCGATCCTAAAACTGGTAGAAAAAGAAGTTTTCCTTATGAATCCAAAGCATCAAAATTGTTTATCACAACAAGGAAAATGCATTTATGGTGCCCAATCATGAAAAAAAAAAAGGAGAATATTATGTAAATCCATGTCTATTTAAGTTGAAAGACGAACTTCGATCCTAAAAAAAGCAGAAGAAAAGTTTTTCTTGTGAAACCAAAGCATCAAAATCATTTATCACAACAAGAAGCATGCGTTTACGGTGCCCAATCATGAAAAAAAAGAGAATATTATGTGAATCCATGTCTATCTCAGTTGAAAGATGAACTTCGATCCTAAAAATGGTATAAAAAGAAGTCTTTCTTATGAAACCAAAGCATCAAAAGCGTTTATCACAACAAGGAGAATGCGTTTATGTTGCCAATCA
The DNA here is from genome assembly GCA_038382025.1 of Adansonia gregorii. NCBI lineage: Eukaryota > Viridiplantae > Streptophyta > Magnoliopsida > Malvales > Malvaceae > Adansonia > Adansonia gregorii. The sequence goes on from JBBYHO010019908.1 coordinate 5,103, forward strand.
TGAAAAAAGGGAGAATATTATGTGAATCCACATCTATCCTAGTTGGAAGATGAACTTTGATTCTAAAATGGTAGAAAGTGAAGTTTTTCTTATGAAACCAAAGCATCAAAATCGTTTATTGCGACAAGGAGAATGTGCTTATAGTGCCCGATAATGAAAAGAAAGGAGATCATTATGTGATTCCATGTTTATCCTATTTCAAAGACAAACTTTGATTCTAAAAATGGTAGAAAGTGAAGTCTTTCTTCTGAAACCAAAACATCAAAATCATTGATCCCAATGAGGAGAATGTATTTATGGTGCCCAATCTTGAAAAGAAAGGAGATTATTATGTGAATCCATGTTTATTCCAACTGAACGACGAACTTCAATTCTTAAAAAGGTAGAAAGAAAAGTTTTTCTTATGAAACAAAGGCATCAATATCATTTATCTCAACGCGAAGAATCTGTTTATGGTGCCCATTGATGAAAAGAAAGGGGTTATTATGTGAATCCATGTTTATCACAATTGAAAGACCAACTTCGATCCAAAAAATGGTAGAAAGATAAGCTTTTCTTATGAAACTAAAGCATCAAAATCGTTTATCACAATAAGGGGAATACATTTATAATGCCTAATCCCGAAAACAAAGGAGATTATTATGTGAATCCCTGTTTATCCCAATTAAAAGACAAACTTCGATTATAAAAATGGTGGAAAGTGAAGTTTTTCCTATGAAACGAAAGGATCAAAATCATTTGTCACAACAAGGAGAATGTTCTTATAGTGTCTAATCATGAAAAGAAAAGAGATTACTATGTGAATCAATATTTATCCTATTTCAAGGACGAACTTCAATTCTACAAATAGTAAAAAGGGAAGTATTTGTTAATGAAGCAAAGCATCAAAATCATTGATGCCAATGTGGAAAATGTATTTATGGTGCCCAATCTTGAAAAAAAAGGAGATTATTTTATAAATCCATATTTATTCGAATTCAAAGATGAACTTCAATTCTAAAAAAAGTAGAAAGAGAAGTTTTTCTTATGAAACCAAGGCATAAATATCATTTATCCCAACGAGAAGATTGTGTTTATGGTGCCCAATAACGAAAGGAAATTCACGTCCATGTCTATCTCAGTTGAAGGATGAACTTCAATCCTAAAAATGGTAGAAAAAGAAGTTTTTCTTATGAAACCAAAGCATCAAAATCTTTTATCACAACAAGGAGAATGCGTTTGCAGTGCCTAATCATAAAAAAAAGGAGAATATTATGTGAATCTATGTCTATCTCAGTTGAAAGATAAACTTTGATCCTAAAAATGGTAGAAAAAGAAGCCTTTCTTATGAAACCAACGCATCAAAATCATTTATCATAACAAAGAGAATGCGTTTATGTTGCCAATCATGAAAAAAAAGAGAATATTATAGGAATCCACATTTATCCTAATTGGAAGACGAACATCGATTCTAAAAATGGTAGAAAGTGAAGTTTTTCTTGTGAAACCAAAGCATCAAAATCGTTTATTATGACAAGGAGAATGTGATTAGAGTGCCCAATCATGAAAAGAAATGAGATCATTATGTGAATCCTTGTTTATCCAATTTCAAAGACAAACTTTGATTCTAAAAATGGTAGAAAGTGAAGTTTTTCTTATGAAACCAAAGCATCAAAATCATTGATCCCAATGAGGAGAATGTATTTATGGTACCCAATCTTGAAAAGAAAGGAGATTATTATGTGAATCCATGTTTCCAATTCAACGATGAACTTTAATTCTAAAAAAAGGTAGAAAGAAAAGTTTTTTGTATGAAACCACAGCATCAATATCATTTATCTCAACAAGAAGAATGCGTTTATGGTGCCCAATGATGAAAAGAAAGGAGATTATTATGTGAATCCATGTCTATCTAGTTGAAAGATGAACTTTGATCCTAAAAATGGTAGAAAAAGAAGTTTTTGATATGAAACCAAAGCATCAAAATCATTTATCACAACAAAAAGAATGTGTTTATAATGCACTATCATAAAAAAAGGAAAATATTATGTAAATCCATGTCTATCTTAGTTGAAAGATGAACTTCGATCCTAAAAATGATAGAAAAAGAAACCTTTCTTACGAAACCAAAGCATCAAAATCATTCATCACAACAAGAAGAATAGTTTATATTGCCAATCATGAAGAAAGAGAGAATATTATGTGAATCCACATTTATCCTAATTGAAAGACGAACTTTGATTCTAAAAATTAGTAGAAAGTGAAGTTTTTCTTGTGAAACCAAAGCATCAAAATCGTTTATTACGACAAGAAGAATGTGCTTATAGTGCCCAATCATGAAAAAAAAGAAGATCATTATATGAATCCTTGTTTATCCCATTTTAAAGACAAACTTTGATTCTAAAAATGGTACCAAGTGAAATCTTTCTTATGAAACCAAAGCATCATAATCATTGATCCCAATAAAGAGAATATATTTATAATGTCCAATTTTGAAAAGAAAGGAGATTATTATGTGAATCCATGTTTTTTCCAATTGAACGACAAACTTTAATTCTAGAAGAGGAAGAAAGAAAAGGTTTTCTTATGAAACCAACGCATCAATATCATTTATCTCAACAAGAAGAATCTGTTTATGGTGCCCAATGATGAAAAGAAAGGAGATTATTATGTGAATACAGGTTTATCTCAATTGAAAGATGAACTTCGATCCTAAAAATGGTAGAAAGAGAAGCTTTTCCTATGAAACTAAAGCATCAAAATCGTTTATCACAACAAGGGGAATGCGTTTATAGTGCACAATCACGAAAAAAAAAGGGATTATTATGTGAATCCATGCTTATTCAAATTGAAAGACAAACTTCGATTCTAAAAATGGTGGAAAGTGAATTTCTTATAAAACCAAAGCATCAAAATCGTTTATTACAACAAGAAAAATGTGCTTATAGTGCCCAACCATGAAAAGAGAAGAGATTATTATGTGAATCAATATTTATCCCACTTCAAAGATGAACTTTAATTCTAAAAATGGCAGAAAGAGAAGTATTTTTATGAAACCAAAGCATCAAAATCATTTATGCCAATGAGGAAAATGTATTTACATTGCCCAATCTTGAAAAGAAATGAGATTATTATTTAAATCCATATTTATTCCAATTTAATGACGAACTTCAATTCTAAAAAAGGTAGAAAGAGAGGTTTTTCTTATGAAACCAAGGCATCAATATCATTTATCTTAACGAGAAGAATGTGTTTATGGTGCCCAATGATGAAAAGAAAGGAGCTTATTATGTGAATCCATGTTTATCTCAATTGAAAGACGAACTTCGATCCTAAAAATGGTAGAAAGAGAAGCTTTTTTTATGAAACCAAAGCATCAAAATCATTTATCACAACAAGGGAATGCGTTCATAGTGCCTAATCACAAAAAGAAAAGAGATTATTATGCGAATCCATGTTTATCCCAACTAAAAGATAAACTTTGATTCTAAAAATGGTGGAAAGTGAAGTTTTTCATATGAAACCAAAGCATCAAAATCGTTTATCACAGCAAGCAAAATGTGCTTATAGTGCCCAATCATTAAAAGAAAGGAGATTATTATGTGAATCAATGCTTATCCTATTTCAAAGATGAACTAAAAGTCTGAAAATGGCAGAAAGAGAAGTATTTTTTTATGAAATCAAAGCATCAAAATAATTGATGACAATAAGGAAAATGTATTTACGGCACCTAATCTTGAAAAAAAAGGAGATTATTATGCAGATCCATATTTATTCCAATTGAATGTCGAACTACAATTCCAGAAAAAGTAGAAAGAAAAGTTTTTCTTATGAAACCAAGGCATAAATATCATTTATCCCAACGAGAAGAATGTGTTTATGGTGCCCAATGACGAAAAGAAAGGAGATTATTATGTGAATCCATGTCTATCTTAGTCGAAAAATGAACTTTGATCCTAAAAATGGTAGAAAAAAAGTTTTTCTTATGAAACCAAAGCATCAAAATCATTTATCACAACAAGTAGAATGCGTTTATGGTGCCTAATAATGAAAAAAAAGCAGAATATTATGTGAATCCATGTCTACCCCACTTCAAAGACAAACTTCGATTCCAAAAATGGTAGAAAGTGAAGTCTTTCTTATGAATCCAAAGCACCAAAATCATTGATCCCAATAAGGAGAATGTATTTACGGTGCCCAATCTTGAAAAGAAAGGAGATTACTATGTGAATCCATATTTATTCCAATTGAACGATGAACTTCAATTCTAAAAATGATAGAAAGAGAAGTTTTTCTTATGAAACCAAGGCATCAATATCATTTATCTCAACGAGAAGATTGTGTTTATGGTGCCCAATGATGAAAAAAAAGGAGATTATTATGTGAATCCAATGATGAAAAGACAAGGATTTATACAATAATCTCTTTTTTTTTTCAAGATTGGGCACCATAAATATATTCTCCGTATCAGAATAAATGATTTTGATGCTTTGGTTTCATAAGAAAAACTTTTTTTCTACCATTTTTAGGATCGAAGCTCGTTTTTCAATTGAGATAAACATGGATTTACAAAATAATCTCCTTTCTTTTCGTCATTGGGTGCCATAAACACATTCTTCTCATTGGGATAAATGATATTGATGCCTTGGTTTCATAAGAAAAACTTCTCTCTCTACTTTTTTTAAAATTAAAGTTCATCGTTCAATTGAAATAAACATGGATTCATATAATAATCTCCTTTCTTTCTGATTGGGAACCATAAATACATTCTCCACCTGGAGATAAATGATTTTGATGCTTTGATTTCACAAGAAAAACTTTTCTTTCTACTATTTCTAGAATTGAAGTTTATCTTTGAAATGGGATAAACATTGATTCATATAATAATCTTTTTTCTTTTCATGATTGGGCACTACAAGCACATTCTTCTTGGTGTAATAAATGATTTTGATGCTTTGGTTTCATAAGAAAAACTTCACTTTCTACCATTTTTGGAATCAAAGTTCGTATTTCAGTTGAGATAACCATGGATTCACATAATAATCTTTCCTCTTTTAATGATTGGGCACTATAAACACATTCTCCTTGTTGTGATAAACAATTTTGATGCTTTGATTTCTTAAGAAAAACTTCTCTTTCTGCCTTTTTTAGAATTGAAGTTCATCTTTGAAATGGGTAAATATTGAATCACATAATAATCTCTTTTCTTTTCATGATTGGGCACTATAAGCACATTCCCTTTATTGTGATAAATGATTTTGATGCTTTGGTTTCATAAGAAAAACTTCACTTTCCACCATTTTTCAAATTAAAGTTTGTCATTCAATTGGGATAAACATGGATTCACATAATAATCTCCTCTCTTTTCATGATTGAGCACTATAAACGCATTCCCCTTGTTGTGATAAATGATTTTGATGCTTTGGTTTCATAAGAAAAGCTTCTCTTTTTACCATTTTTAGGATCTAAGTTCATCTTTCAGTTTAGATAAACATGGATTGACATAATAATCTCTTTTCTTTTCATCATTGTGCACCATAAACATATCTTCTCATTGAGATCAATGATATTGACGCCTTGGTTTCATAAGAAAAACTTCTTTTTCTACCTTTTTTAGAATTGAAGTTCATCGTTTAATCGGAATAAACATGGATTCACATAATAATCTCATTTCTTTTCAAGATTGGGCACCATAAATACATTTTCCTCATTGGGATCAACGATTTTGATGTATTGGTTTCATAGGAAAGACTTCACTTTCTACCATTTTTAGAATCAAAGTTTGTCTTTGAAATGGGATAAACATGGATTCACATAGTATTCTCTTTTTTTTTTCCAGATTGGGCACCATAAATACATTCTTCTCATTAGGATAAATGATTTTGATGCTTTGGTTTCATAAGAAAAACTTCCCTTTCTACCATTTTCAGGATCGAAGTTCATCTTTGAAATGGGATAAACATGGATTCACATAATAATCTCTTTTTTTTTTCCATGATTGGGCACTATAAGGACATTCTCCTTGTTTTAATAAATGATTTTGATGCTTTGGTTTCGTAAGAAAAGCTTCACTTTCTACCATTTTTAGAATCAAAGTTCATCTTTCAATTGGGATAAACTTGGATTCACATAATAATCTTTTTTCTTTTCATGATTGGGCACTATAAACATATTCTCCTCATTGTAATAAACAATTTTGATGCTTTGGTTTCATAAGAAAAGCTTCTCTTTCTACCATTTTTAGGATCAAAGTTTGTCTTTCAATTAAGATAAACATGGATTCACATAATAATCTCCTTTCTTTTCGTCATTGGGCACCATAAACACATTCTTCTCGTTAGGATAAATGATATTGATGCCATGGTTTCATAAGAAAAACTTTTCATTCTACTTTTTTTAGAATTAAAGTTTGTCATTCAATTGGAATAATTATGGATTTGCATAATAATCTCTTTTCTTTTCAAGATTGGGTACCATAAATACATTCTCCTCATTGGGATAAATGATTTTGATGCTTTGGTTCCATAAAGAGAACTTCACTTTCTACCATTTTTAGAATCAAAGTTCATCTTTCAATTGAGCTAAACATGGATTCACAAAATAATCTCCTTTCTTTTCATCATTGGGCACCATAAACATATTTTTCTCATTGGGATAAATGATATTGATGCCTTGGCTTCGTAAGAAAAACTTCTCTTTCTACTTTTTTTAAAATTGAAGTTCATCTTTCAATTGTAATAAACATTGATTCACATAATAATCTCCTTTCTTTTCAAGATTGGGTGCCATAAATACATTCTCCTCTTTGAGATAAATGATTTTGATGCTTTGATTTCACAAGAAAAACTTCTCCTTCTACTATTTCTAGAGTCCAAGTTTGTCTTTGAAATGGGATAAAAATGGATTCACATAAGAATGTCCTTTCTTTCCATGATTGGGCACTACAAGCACAATCTCTTTATTATGATAGACGATTTTGATGCTTTGGTTTCATAAGAAAAACGTCACTTTCTACCAGTTTTAGAATCGAAGTTTGCTTTCAATTGGGATAAACATGGATTCACATAATAATCTCTTTTCCTTTCATCATTAGGCTCCATAAACACATTCCTCTCATTGGGATAAATGATATTGATGCCTTGGTTCCATAAGAAAAACTTTTCTTTCTATTTTTTTAAAATTAATGTTCATCGTTCAATTGGAATAAACATAAATTCACATAATAATCTTCTTCCTTTTCAAGATTGGGCACCATAAATACATTCTCCTCATTGGGATCAATGATTTTGGTGCTTTGGTTTCATAAGTGTCGCGACGTACCCCAGAGTGGATCCTCACAGATCTAAGAGTGCGTACGACTTAAAATATTATCCTGACTCG
>JBBYHO010019919.1:0-12460 GCA_038382025.1 Adansonia gregorii
GTATAATAAGTCGAGAATCTGTACATTCTCATTCTTATCACATCGCCCAAGAATAGTCTCAGTCAAGAAGACATTTTCCAAGTCAGAAATGCGCACCCATAGATCCATGAGGATCTAACCCGAGGTACGTTGCGACATTGTTTATTTAAAGTCACTGTCAATCCATTTAGGATAGGTGAGATTACTCACCTATCATAGTTTGTATTTTGAGGGTTGTAAAACCTTAAAATACCAACTCTGAGGTCCATGATAATACTAGAGATCACATAAAAGGGTCCAGGAGTTGGTTACAATCATAAATAAGTATCAACCCTCTCATGATGCCTAAAAATTAGTAACTTATTGATAACGTGTTAACTTGTATTTCAATTTTTATCTGGTTTAACATATGACATTTAATTATAATTCTCAAAAGAATTTTATGAAATGAGTTTATTATTCGTATTGGGAAAATCAAGTTTTTGAAAATTTTAAAAATCAAATCTCTTATGCACTCCAATGGAAGACCAATGGAACATGAAAGTTTTTTATCATTCTCTTTTGTACCTATTGAAAAAAACCAAAGAAACACCAAAAGTTTAAAAAAATCAAAAGATCTTTCGCACCTTGCTGAAGGACTAGTGAAAATATGAAAGGTTCTATTATTTTTTTTAAATTTATGAAAGTCCCAATTTTCACTTAAAAAGGATATCTCATTGTTAAAATAATTTGTAGAAACCTCCCAAATTCTAGGAGATATTTCACAAATTACTTGAGACATTCCCTTATTTTTCTAAGAAGTAAATTTTTGATTTTATTAAAATATCTATAGAGCATCCTAAGACTTGGAACATCCTAAAATGATGAGCCTATCCCTAATGTGTACCTTTGACATGAAAGGATCCTTATAATCACATAGGCATTGGCTATAATGCAAAATTACCAAAATGCTCTTAGAGTGTACCTTTAAAATAAAAGTATCCTAATAACCCTAAAAGAATTGAAAATGATTAGAGGAGAGTGAATCTATCTTAAACACACACCTTTGGCATAAAAGCATCCCAATGATTTCATCGGACTTGGTTCTAAAAAATTACCTAAATGCCACTAAGGTATACTTTTGACATGAAAATATCCCGATAACCTTAAAGGGCACAAAAATGATCATGGAAGGATGAACCTATCCTAAACACAGACTTTGGCATAAAAGCATCCCTATGATTTCGTCGGAGTTGGTTCTAAAAAAATTACCTAAATGCCACTAAAGTATACCTTCGACATGAAAGTATCCTGATAACCCTAAAAGGCATGAAAATGATCATGGAAGGATAAACCTATAAACACTCACTTTGGCATAAAAGCATCCCAAAGACTGCGTCAAACTTATTTCTAAAAAAATTACTGAAATGCCCCTAAAGTATGCCTTCAACATAAAAGTATCTTCATAAACCTAAATGACACAAAAATGATCATAGAAGGTTGAACCTATCCTAAACACTAACCTTTGGCATAAAAGCATCACATTGACTACATCGAACTTGATTTTAATGAAAATACTAAAATACCCCTAAGTATAACTTTGACATAGAAGTATCTTGGTAACCCTAAAAGACATAAAAATGATTATGGAAGGATAAACCTCTCCTAAACACACATGGCATAAAAACAACCCGATGACTATGTGAGACTTGGTTTAGGAAAATTCCCAAAATGCGTCATGGTACACCTTTGACATAAAAGTACTTTGGTAACCCTAACGGAAAAAAATTATATATAATGACCCTTTTGCCCTTAATGGATAATTTAAATGACAAATATGACCTAAAAAAGCAAAAATGTTAATATGTACATAAATTTCTCAAAATTACATATTAGTCCCAAATTGGTCGAAAATGCTAAAAGTATTTTTTTAATGCCTAAAATACCTTAATCCGTAATTTAGATTTTAAAGTGACCTAAAATGTAAAAATGCAATTAAGTCCCTAAATTTTTCAAAATTACATTTTGCACCCTAAAAGCGAATTGAAAATATACGAAAAGTTTTAATTTTTTTAACACCCCATTGAAAGACTGATGAAAGACTAAAAGTATTCTAAAATTTTCTAAATGAATGATTTTATGTTGTGGATGGCCATTTTCAGCTAAAATGCTAAATTTTCTTAATGGTCCTTAAACTTTCCCAAACTTGTAAATTAGTCCTTACATAATTAAATCATAAAACCAAACATCAAATAAATCAAAATAATAATAGAAAATTGTATAGAAAATTACAAACAAGGTTTAACCCTAGAATTAATTTTTCAATATTTACACAAAAATCCTTAAATACAAAAGACCCCAAAAATAAAAATATATATATATTTTAGCTTGATAAATGCATAATGCTAAAAATGCATGTGTGCTTCGGCCAAGCATGAAGGGTCTAAACAAAATTGTTATTATTGTTTTTATTTTTTTACAAATTAGTCCCTAAACTTTTTATATTTACCAAATAGCACAAAAATTCAAAAAAATACAAGCAACAAGGTTCGGCCAAGATGGATTATCGCATTAAACTAAAATTTTCAAAGTTAATAATCATATATTCTGGCTTAATTAGGCACAAACTAACATCAATAAGTAAATAACATGTTTATCCAACATAGTAAGAAAGAATATTAAAAAAATGGCACACATATAATAATAAACATGATAAAACTAACACCATATCAATACATCAACAATAACATGAATTTGTGATAAAAACAAACTATTACTAAGAAAAATCAAACATAATTATTAAAATCAAATAAAATGGTCATGACCATCATGTTTGCCTTTTAGCATGAATCAAAGTTCATGAACTAAAACGTGATTTTGGTTCTCCAAGAAGAATAATAATAAATGAAAGAAATAAAACTACCTTAAGCTTTCAAAAATTTTTTAGCATTTTTTCTACCTCTTTTAAGCCAAAAAAAATCTCTCTAAGCAAAATCCTCCCCTTATTTATAGGGAAAGTATCGGCCAAGGGATCCAAAAAATCCCTTTGCCAAAATTTTCATTTTTATTATTTTTTGTTTTTATCTTATTTACATCAAAAGTTGGATGCATTAATGTAATATGAAATTAATGGTTATTCCTAAATATTTTATCATGATTACATTGATAATATCAGCTACTAGGTAATTAGAATCTAACTAAATTAGTTTAGAGAAAAATTTAAAGTCGACTAGACTAGTTTTCATGAAGCTAGTAGAAAATAATCAATAATTAAAATAAAATTAAAATGAATTCCTAAATATTTTATCATGATTACATTGATAATATTAGCTACTGGGTAATTAAAATCCAACCAAATTACTTTACAAAAAAATTTGAAGTCAACTAGACTAGTTTGCATGAAACTAGTAGAAAATAATCAATAATTAAAATAAAATTAAAATGATAATAGTAAAGTAGAAAATTAAAAATTAATAATCATGAACAAAATTTTGGAAATGTAATAATGAAAAAAACCTGATTAGAACTCCAAAACTTATAAAGCTATGCGAGAAAAATCTTTATAAAGAGAAATTGGTATATGTAAATAATTCAAAACTCATAAAATTAATTGACTTGTCAAAAATTTATTTAACATGAGTTTAATAAAAATATTTGATCAATTTTAAAAATCATAAACTCAAAAAAATCCTTTTAAAAAAATTACAGAATAGAAAACTTTATATTTTGAAAATAAGAAAATCCATAAAATGGGTTAAAATTTTTCAAAACTAATTTTATGAAAATTTAATGGGAATATTTAAAACTGAGAAAATTCTACAAAAAATTTTACAAGTAAATGATAGCTTGTATTTTAAAATCGAGAAAATTAAAAATAAAAATAAAAAAATTAAAACTTGTATAAGATAAGATAAAACACAATATACCATCCAAAATATTAATTATTAAAAATGAAAAGGTGAAACTCTAAAATCCATAGTAAATTTAACTGAGAAAAATTCACTGGCTTAATACTCGCCATACTATGAAAAATTCAAAAATAACTAGCAAAATTGACAACTTGACACCCTATGGTAGAAAATGCCAATACATATTTTTCTTAAATATTTTTTATTTCTTAAAATGCATATTGGCATGAATATCGCACAGGTAGTGGTAAAAATATACAACGGTCAATTTTTTAAGTTTTATAAAAAATCTTAAAAAATTTGTAAAAATGAAAATTTTGATTGTGATGTTATCCACAAGAATGATTTTCAAAATTTGATAAAAGAATGCTTAAAAACTAATTTTCTTTTAAATATCTGTCCTTTTTATCTAAGATCAATCTTTCACGGCATTTTTTTATCTTGTGTCAATATAACCATCTATGTATGATAGAATAAGTTACAAAAATGTGTAAACTATCCAGTAGTGGTTAACCCTTATCAAAGCACTAGTTATATTCGCAGTCTCAGATAATTAGACTATTAAAAAAAGATCCAGATGGAATTAGCTATCTACAAGAACCCTTCTTTGATCGTTGCTGAGAATCAAGAATAAGGCAAAGACTAAATAGACATAATTTTCATCTGAGTTGTAAGTTTCAAAAAAAATAAAATTTGAGTTGCAAGTCTTAAAAAAATAAAACAAACTACATTATAGGCACATTAAAATATAAATAACCATGGGTAAAACCTAGGTCGAAAAAGGTTGGCTAGGATGAAACAGTACTAACCAGCTAAGGAATGATTAGGGTGAAACCATATTCGAAAAGGGGTTGGTCGAGACTAAACCATATAAACCAACTAAAGAAGAACTACAGCAAAACCATAGTCGAAAAAAGGTTTATGATACAATTAAGGATGACTAGGGCAAAACTTAGTCGAAAAGAAGGTTAGTCAAGATGAAACCAAACAAACCAACTAAAGGATGACTAAAGTAAAACCATAGTAGAAAGGGCCTTGATCAGGATAAAACTATACAAACCAACTAAGGGATGACCATAGGGAAACCATAGTCAAAAAATGGTTGGCTAGGATGAAACCATATGAACCAACTAAAGAATGATCAAGTCAAAACCTTCGTTAAAAAAGGATTGGCTGAAATTAAACCATATGAACTAGCTAAAGATGGCTAAGGCAAAACCATAGTAAAAAAAGGATTGGTCGAGATAAAACCATATAAACCAATTAAGGATAACTAGGGTAAAACCATAGTGGAAAGAGGATCAGCCAAGACAAAACCATATGAACCAACTAAAAATGACCAAGGCAAAACCATAGTAAAAAAAGGTTGGCCGAGATGAATCTATACAAACCAATTATGGGATAACAAACGCGAAACCATACTCGAAAAAGGGTTGGCCAAGATGAAAATATAAACCAATTAAAGATGACTAAGGTGAAACCATAGTCGAAAAGGGATTGGCTACGATGAAACATACAAACCAATTGAAGGATGCCAGGGTGAAACCATAGTCAAAAAAGGGTTGGCTGGGATGAAATTATATGAACTAAATAAAGAATGACCAGGACAAAACCATAATCTAATGGGTATCTTTGAAAAATGACATGAATCTAATGACTTTACTCCTATACTTGAAGTCGAAAGTATCTTCAAAAAATGTTATAACATTTTTTTCTTTTAATGAAAGGAAAACTTAAGAGGGTGTCTAGAGCTGACAAGTGAAATTGGGCAATGCATTAGTACCATCTAGGGGCTGAAGAAAGAGCACATGATAGGGAACATGTGGTCACTAAGTTTCTATCAACAGTAAAAACAAACAGATAAAAGTGAAGGTAGCCTAATGGTTAAAGAATCAAATCTTTGATCTTTCTTTCTAGAAATCATCTAATAAGACTTATTTTCCTCATCAAGGATTTGTTTTTATTTATTAAAAGGGCAAAAGTTCAATAACCACCACTAATAGATTTGGATATGGCATCAAAGTCTTTAAAAATTATTTCGGTTACCACTACCAAAAACTTTGGATGTAACATCAAGGGTTTTAGAAACTCTTTAAAATGCTTCGGATTTCACCATTGAAGATTTTTTTAAAAAAAAATAAAATGCTTTGAATATCACCATCAAAACTTTGAAACTTTTTTAAATGCTTCAAATGTCAGCACCAAAGACTTTGAAAACTCTTTTAAATGCTTTAAATATTGCCATCAAAGACTTTGAAAACTCTTTTAAACACTTCAAATATCACCATTAAAGCTTCGTTTAAAAACTTTTAAATGCTTCGAATACCACCATCAAAGGCTTGTTTTGGTGTAAATTATTTTAAATGCTTCGAATATCACCATCGAAGCTTTGAAAAGTTTAAATGCCTTGAATATCACCATCAAAGCTTTGAAAACTTTTTTAAATGCTTTAAATATCACCATCAAAGCCTTGAAAATTCTTGTAAATGCTTCAGATATCACCATTTAAACTTTAAGCCTTCTTTACCTACCTGACAATAGGATTATGTGAATCGATAATAAATATTTTTCAAAGCCTTTTTCACTTAATTAATAATAAGATTGAGTGAAGAGGTGATAGAATTCTATCAAAACTTTGAAAATTCTTTTAAATACTTTGAATATCACCATCGAAGCTTTGAAAACTTTTTTAAATGCTTCAAATATCACCATCGAAGCCTTGAAAATTGTTGTAAATGCTTCAAATATCACCATTAAAGCTTTAAGCCTTCTTCACTTACTTGACAATAGGATTGCATGAATAGGCAATAGATTTTTTCAAAGCCTTTTCACTTACTTGATAATAAAATTATATGAAGAGGTGATAAAAATCTATCAAAACTTTGAATATTCTTTTAAATACTTTGAATATCACCATCTAAGCCTTAAGCCTTCTTCACCCACTTGATAATAGATCGCATGAAGAAGTGATAGATTTCTTCAAGGGATTATGCAGCCTTTCCTGAAAAGTCATCCAATATTAAATATCATATTAGTATTCATTAATTCAAAGATGTAACTAATGCAATTGGATAAATATCTACTCAAGGCATATTCATAAACTTCTATTGAAATCATGAAAAGTATCATATCTTATCAAAATTTTAGGATTTACAAAATGAGATCACCTTCTCATTCTAACTTGGGAGATAATTAACTTGATCTAAAATAATGAAAATTTCAAAATAATTATAATTATGAATTTTCCAATATCAAGGATAATGGATATGTTATTTTCATCATGATGCTAAAGCTTTCTTATGATCAGCAATCACCATGCGAGAGATATTTGAATGAGATAAAGAAAAAAAATTTAAAGGCACAAAAAGGGTGACACTACTAAAATTTGCCTTGAGGAAATTGATATGACAAGATTGAGGTTTATCAGGACTAAATTGAAATGAATGTTCCTTTCATTAGAATTCTTTGAAAGGTAAACAATCAAGTTATAGCATCCTTTTAATCTTCAAATACAATAGCCTAATAGTTGTTAAACTAATGCTAGTAAACACCAAGTCTCAAAAGGTTGATTTGAAAGGTTTTTGGTAGGCATCAATTCTTAAGATTAGTTAAAAAAATTTTAAAAGTTTATTTTGAAAGGAATAATGTTTACGCATTTGATTCAACCTTTTACTGATATCATAAAATTTCTAGAGATCTAGAATCATTTTTGAATTAACATGAAGAGTTATCTTCCATTGATAGCTATCTTTATTGATTTAGAAGGGAATCCAAGGTCTTTAAGCTTGCTTCATCATATTATTAAGGACCTAAAAATCATTCAAAAAGATGAATTTATAAAAAGCTTTCTAAGAATGTCCCAATGGCAAAGATAGCTATGTTTGATCAAAATGGGCTTTGTTAGGTACGTAACATAGACCATGGTTTTTGGTTTAGAAAAAAAAAGACCAATAGGCCCAAATCAAGTGTGTAAGAGTGATTGAATCAGGGATCACTTCTCTTCAAAGAAATTTAAGCCAAATATCTTCCATGGCAAAACATAACTACATTTGTTCATCTACTTTTACTTTTTTCATTCTTTATTTTGAAAGGACTTGAAATTTGAACTTTCTTAATTTATTTTTTTTATTTTAAAGAAACTTAAAATTTAACTTTCTTTATTTTTTTTACTTTGAATATTTGAACTTGAAACTCAAATTTTCTTAAACTTTGCTTTGTTTTTGACTTTATCGTGACAACAAACTTATTCTTCTTGTAATTTTAAGGCAAAATTTGGTCTTTTTGATTTTAAAGCTTTGCTTCACTTACACCCTAGTGTGAAGGGTGATCCTTGATTAGAGTTTAAAGAACGAATAAATTATCAGGCTCACAGGGAACTGCAAAGGGAATAATTTTTTACTTTTGTTAAAGGACAAAGAAAGAAGGCCATTTGTCATCTCAAGCAAAGTTATTTGAGGTAGCAAGCATTTTGCTAGAAAAAAGGATAATTTTTTTTGAAATAATTTTGAATACCTCAATAACATAGCATTGCACTCAATTTTTCATTAAGAATTTTGGCTTAATGATGCCCCTTATCATTAACAGTTTCGTAGCCATTAATGAAACATGGTTCTAGTTTAGCCTTTAAGAGAGAAATCGAATTAGTGTGGAAAAATCTTGAATGTCATATTTTATTTATTAGGCACTAGATAAAAGAAAATTTATCCAAAAGAAAAGGTATTTTGGGCTCATATTTACTCATATTCTTCTAAAATCAAATATGTGGAAGAGTGTCAAGAAAATTATGGTAAAAGGTTATCCAAATAAGGAAGATCTTAAAATTACTAACATTATTTTAGCACATGTCAAACTATCTATATTTAAATCTTTTAGAAGCATAACCTATTTGTTCAACCTTCAAGGAATCCATAAAAAATGAACATTTAGATGTGAAAAGCCTATTATTATGAAAGGTCCATAGTTAAATGTCTAGGATGATTATATATGTGAAAGTAAAAGACTTTTCTAAAAGTTCAAACTAATGGGGATCATCTACCAAGGAAAAATTTTTCAAAATGTTTTTATTATTCTAGATACTAGAGATCATTATTAACAAAATTGATGGTCTATAATAGAATGTACAATGCTCATAAGCTAAACGTTCATTTAAAACTCAAATTTATAGTTTAAAAAAGAAAAGGTACAAAATTTAAAAGACAAGATGAAAGTTGCCCCTGATTGGCATATTACCCTGAGGTTGATGACCCTTGGACCAATTATTTTTAATAGGCATCAATTAACTCCCAGAATTTTACCGTGTCAGCATCTCTAAAGACCTGCACTTTGCCTTTGAATGCACTATAACTCTCTATGGAATGGCTTTTTACCCTTTGATGATATTTACACTTAATATTTGGATTACGCCATGTTGGGTATAGAGGTCTCCTAGGTTTTGTTGGGATGGTGGAGATCATCTAATTTTAAATAAGCAAATGAAAAAGCTTAGTGTAAAAAATCAGTGGGGCATGATGCACCTTTCTCTTCCTTCTTTTTTTTTCTTCTAAAATTACCTGAACTATTTTTTGGGTTTTTTGGCCTTGTAGTACTTTAGATCGAAAATGTTTGCATAAAGGGTGCGAGGTATGAAAATAAACCTATTGAGGTCAATGAGTGATGAAAGATAGGGGAAAGACACTATTTGAATGGATTTCCTCATTTTCTTAACTTTTTATGATTTTGGTTTCCATTGGCAATGTCTTATTGGCATTTAATGATAGGGTGACTCTCTTGTCTCATATATGCCATCTAACTAATATCCATGATTTTTTCATTTTTATGCCATATTTAATTCTCTCTAGGGTAAATAAAATGTCTGCAAACTCGAGAAAACATTTCTAACCAACTTGTCTGGTATGAAGATGGTAAAGTATCCATGAAATAGGCATGCATTTCTCAAGTGAGAAGTGGTTAGATGTATGAGGCTATATCTTTCTATCTACAAGCATTCTGTAACTTTAAGATTCTTTCTCATATTTTGTTGGGTTCCTCAATTCAGAGTAATTTCCAACCTATGCTTACATTTTCATAAAAATACTCAGACTAAGTTCCTATATGTGCACAGATAGCCTTTTTTCTAATTGAGAATACCATTCCAAAGCTGCCCTAGTTAGACTTTTGGAAAAAATCTAGATAAGTAATTTCTCATTTCTAGCATGCCTAGCCATTTTGTGGTAATATGTTATTAAATATGCCTTAGGACATGTGAGTTCACCATACTTTTCAAATTTTAAAAGTTTAAATTTTGGTGAAATAACTGGATCTAGTATTGGCAGATGTTCCCCCATAACTTTAACTCCTTTTTTTGCTGTTAATAACTAGATCCTTTGTAAGTGGTCGAGCTTTTTTTGCATTTCTAAGCTTCGTGCAATTTTTGATAGGCCTTTGTATGGAATTTTTTACTTAGAAAGTTCTAACAAGGTTCGTAAAACTTGCCTCATGATATGGAATTATTTACATATTTCTAGGATCAAGGCTTTGCTCTTGTACCAACCTTTCTTCATTAAAAAAGTCAAACACCACTGAATCTCCTCATATGAAGGTAATCTTCGCAACTGCCTTTGATAAAAAGGCATTAAAATTAATGTAAATGGCTAAAGGCAAATTAGCATTAGGTACATTTAGTGCTATGGCTTGGATGTTCATCGTCTATGCATCTTTAACATTGGCTGGCAGTTCTACTATTAACACCCCTCAGATGCCCTAACAAGAGTTTCAATACGATACAAGACTATTTATAAATTTCTTTGATCAAGGTTTTGGTTTTATGGAAACCTTTTCTCTATAACTCCTTTCTTGTTTTTACTACCTTGAGCAGTTTGAAGTGTTTAGGGCTCTAGGCTTCCTTCCTTGTTTTGGATTTGTTCCAACCTGTCTTGTTGAGTAGTGTCTTCTTTTTTATCTAGTGGTCCCTTGTTATTTTACTTAAAAAATTTAAAAACTTAAATCAATTTGCATGAATAGGTAATTATTTTGTCAACATTAGTTTTTACTATCATCCTTGTATGGATATCAATAAATGGAAAATCGATACATGGATTAATAAATGAATATATAAATGAATGAGTAAATAAGGTAGCATTTAATGGCACCAATTAAGTGCCAAGCAATTGGTCGAATATCAAATATGGAGATTATTGTAAGGGCAAGAATCTGAGGAATTTAAATCATAATTCGATAGTATCATTTCATCCACCCAAACATGCTGATTCTTGCCTTCAACGTGTCACTTATGTCTTAATGCAGTAAATGGAATGGATTTAGCACATCATGAATGCACAAACAAATGAATGTATAAACCTTGCACATATAAAAAAGATTGAATAAATTTACCAGTATTCATGGGATAGAAATTATGAATATACGAACATGTGAATTTCATAAATGTTTGAATGGATTTACAAGCATTTATTAAAATTATGGACATCATGTTAAAAATTGTAAAGGAGAAATTTTAACACTATCTTTTCTCTCTCTTTAATATACCTAAAGGTTTTAGAAACTTAATCAATTCGGTTTATTTGGATTTTTTCTTTTCTACTTTTTTTTTTGTTTCTTTAATTTTGTTTTTGATTTCTTTTTCATTTTTCTTTGAAAAAAGAAATAACAATTACCAAAAATTGCAACAATAAATATTTATCACAATATTTCAAATCAATGCAAGAAAATGAAATTCACAATGTACAATATAAAAAAAATTATAACAATAAAAGGTTAGTAGTGTTTCCCTGTGTACCTAATTTGGTCATAATTTGGTACCCTTTAGAACCAGGTATGGCTATAAATAGGTGAGTTCCCTATAGTTCATTACATGAAGTTTAGGTTAACATCTAATAAGTTCTTGAATTGCTTTTGCAATTCAGAAAGAACTTATGATGTACTAATCCTTATCTACTATGGATTTATGTCAGAAAAGGTTTAATTTGAGTGGGAGTCTCTTCCATGCCCATAACGAGGCTAACACCTCAGGTAGACATAAGAATTTACACCTAGTAGGTTTTTTGCTAGCCTAAACAGAGGCTAATAGCTTAGAAGGCAAAGCTACTTCATCCTTTTCTAAAATATTGGGTACATATGTCCTCTTCACATACCTGGAAGAGAATCTAATGCATATACATGTGCACAGTGTGTGTGAGGGGAATGAACAAACCCATTATAACAACCCTTATCCTCGATGCCCCACAAAATAAGGCTGCAAAGGAAATAAAAAGATTAATTAACAATATAAGCAATATATATTGAAATTTCCATATAAAAAATTTTTTATTTTGAAAATACTAGGAATTATAATTAAATATTAGTTAAGATGAAATTAATAAAAATTTAATTAAGACGTGATTAATTTTAGGCTTGACTTTCTAACCTGGGTCCCTAGTGCAGTTGCCAAGCTATCACAATGTGGTTTAGATATGAATCCTAACTAAGCCTAACTTAGATGGCCCTCATTCCTATATTTATTGATATATCACTATTTTATATGCTCTTATTTCTATGGGTCATATCATTATTCATATTTTCTTATCTTTGGGGATTTGGCGATCCAAATAAATTACTCACTC
>JBBYHO010019930.1:0-10564 GCA_038382025.1 Adansonia gregorii
GCTTTGAGGATGCCAAGTTAGTTGGGTGTATGATTAAAGCAATTAAAATTTTGCAAATTGGAAAACTAATTATGAGACATGCAAAGTAGGATCTCATCAATAATTGAAGAAGATATTTGAGAACAAACTATCAGTTTATAGGTTAAGGGCAAATCCTCACGTTGAAAATAAATGCAAGATATTAAAAAAAACAACATTAAGCCATTACTAAAATGCTTTGACATGGTTTTGGGTTTGGATGGAATAATAAAGATGTCTGTTGTGGTTGATAGACAAGTTTTTAATCTTTTAATGAAGGTAAAAGCTAATTTTGAAAATATTGTTTTATTTTATTTTTTTCTGTTATATATTTTCTACAAGAGCTACTTTATTTTTTACATATATTATATGCAACTTATGGTCCCACCCTACTGCTATTGGCTTAGAAACAAGTTATTCCCATATTACTTGGACATAGCAGAGATTCTTTGAGAAAATAGAGCTAATAAAAAGGGTGTAAAGGATATATTTGATGCGTATGAAAAAATAGACATGGAAGAAGAAACAATAGCTATTGAGGATGATACTAAAATAAAAATCAATGAAGAAACAACACTGGATGCCACTCACCCTAGCTATTTGCAAAACTACAGTAACTACTTCTTCTACTATAGATGAAAGTGAAAAGTCAGAAAGAATGGAAACAAAAGAAGAAAGCATGGCGATTTTGTGATGGAAAACTTGGTGTCTGAACTTGGAAAGATTGTGAATTCATTTAAAAAAGTTAGACAGGAGTTAAAGCTAATTGCAAGCTTTTTTGAAAGGAAAGATCAAGGATATATGAGGCATATAACTTTATTCAATATGACTACAAAGATCGATGACTTGAGTGAAGAAGAAATGTTGGCTATGAGTGAAATTTTGATGAAAAATAAGTGAAAAATTGATTTGTTGTTCTCACTACCTCTGCAGAAGAGGTTTGTCAAGAAAACCTTTGAGAACACTCCTATATATGGATATAAGCCATCATTTGGTTTTGATACTTAATTTATAATATTATTTAAAATGATGTGATGAACATAGGATTTTTTTTTTTTTATTTCAAGAGTTTGAATAAATATGAATTACGATTTAGGATTTTTTTTTTTAAAATGCAAAGAAGAAAAAATTTTCTTTTATTTGAATAAAAATGAAATCTAAATATTATTGGTTTTAATTAGATTGCATCCTTTGTTAGATTACATCCCAAGTCCACCAGAATATGATCTAATTATAAATTGGGTATGTTTGTGACCTCTGTACTTTGACAAAGTCTAGGATCACTTTCAATGCGTTAGAGATGGATTTCTTGATTTATAGTATTAACTAGTAAAACTTACTGTCTTTTGATAATGAAAATGAAGTAATCTTGTCCATCTTTTGAATTAATCTCTTAATTTTTTTCTTCCCTATCAAGCTGTAGTACAGCAAACATTTCGTGTATGCTTATGATCTTTTTACTACCATCAGTTATGGTTATCTTAGAGATTCCCCTATCATTTCCAGCATTCCAACTCTCTTCCATCCAAATCCCAAAGGCAAATGGTCTTGTCAATTGTACTAAAAAAATTTTATAATGTATAGCTATCAACATTATAAAATATACCAAGAATGTAGATAACCTGCAATAAAATCATTTTAGAACACACAATTTACTCTATAAAATCATTTTAGAACACACAATTGATACCCACTAAAATCCTCAACCAATATGCAAAATAAATATGATTAATTCCAGTAAATTGTTTTCCAAGCCAATAAAATGGGAACCATTGAGTTCACATGGCAAAAGGCATTTTTATTTTATATAAGCTTCTGATGTATTCTACTTAAAAAATAAAAATTTATAACCAAAAAAAGAATAATGAAAAATGTTTTTATAAGCAAATAAAAATTAATTTTTTTACTTTCTTTTTGCAAGGTTATTTATGTACTTAATAATCTATTTTGGGTTAAATACAAATCTAGTACCTACAATTTACCTCAATTCCCAGTACAATACCTCAAAAAGTTTTTGATGAAATTGGTACTTATACTTTAAGTCTATCTATTATGTTGCCCCAATTTCATTTTTCATTAAAAAAGTCTATTGTGGCTTTAATAGTCAATAATACTTGTCCATGTGGCCAAAAAAACCACGTCAGCATTAAAATTTTTTCCCTGTCAGCTTTAAACATATTAACAAAAAAAATGGTAAATTCATTTTTAGTTCGAAAAACAAAATGATGTAGTAAAAAAATAAAACAACATTTTTTCTTTTGTTTCCTTATTAAATCAAAGGTAAAGTAAGGAAGAAGATGAGAAGACGATTCAACTTGTAGGGTATTAAGTTTAAGAAATTTAGGGTTTGCATGGAAAGGATTGGTTTTATTATGTTTGATTATTTAGAAAAAAAAGTTCGAAAACTGAAGGTATAATTTTCGTGTTTCATTGTTTGGTAACATATGATTGTTGGAAGTATAATATTTGGGATTTAGAAAGTTTTGTTATTGATTGTTTGGGTTTTTATTTATTTCTTCTTTGATTGTTTTGGAATTTTCTTTAATTTTTTGGGGGGTTTTTTTGGTAAACAAAAGAGAATCTGTGGAGTAGGTTCTAGGAATGGGATCTTTAGCCAAGGCAAAGAAATATAAAACAAGAGGTTTGTGTCATGTTCTTATCAAAACAAATATTATTATCATGTTGCTTTATGTTTTACTGTAGTGTGGCAGACAAAGGTCATTTATAAGTGTCCTGTGCTTGTTAGATGTTGTGAATAAAAAATTGTAGTATGCTTTTGGGTCCTATTTTTATTATCGTGTTTACTTTATTACATAATAGTGTGTTAGGATTTGAGCAAGTGATTAATTTTTTAAACTTTTGTTGCAATATTGTGTTATAGTTGGACTTAAGAACGACTTATGCATGTATTTAGGAGGGAATGTTGTGAAAGATCCAAAACTATCATATGTAGGTGGGAATATAATCCAGTAGATTATTGATGCTAATTTTTTGTCTTATAGAATGCTAACTGAAATGGTTAAAGAAATTGGCTATGCTGCTATTAGATGATTTTTTTTCTTTTGAACTGAAACAAGATTTAGAGAGTGTTCCAGAGATAGTGTATGATAATGCTTCTTTTATCTTTATGATACACCATATAACAATTGCAGGAAAGATACATGTGCACATGGAACATGCGGTTAGCATAATTGAAATTTTAGAATTTGTCTCATTAATTTCAAATTTGGCACATTGGGAAAGTGCTAAGAATATGGAAAAAATCAGGGAGTTGGTGTAACAACTATAGGGGGACCAAGTAGTAGTCTAGTAAATGATGCATCAAACCAGGTCCTAGACCCACTAAATAAATGATGATAATGTGGATGGGACCCATGGTGGCAATAATGAGGTCAGTGATAAATCAGATAATAGTGATGATGAAGCCTTTTGGAGGATGAATGGATTTCAAATAGGGAAAATAAGAAGATTAGGGAAATTAAGGTAAATAATAAATAATTTAGTGAGAAAAAGAAAAACAGTAACTTCACTTTTATTGATATCCCACCAAAAGTAGATTTTGTAGGGGTCTAAAATGAAGTAAAAAAGAATAAGAAAAATGCAAAAGAAAGAGAATGTAGAACTAAAGAAGAGAACAAAGAAAGCAAATCTAGCGAGGGTGAGACTGAATACTTAGATTCATCTGACAATAGTAGTTATGAAAGTGGTGATGATGGTTAGCTTATGTGCAAGAAAAGAAAGAAGATTTTCTTTAATCCCTCAAACCTAGTGCCTAGATTTGAAGTTGGGATGATATTTAAAGGGCAAAGAAATTTAAAGAAGCTTTGTCCAAGTATGTTGTAGCTAAAAGATTTAACATTAAGTTTCATAGGAATGAGAAAAATAAAACCACAATAAGGTCTGAGGAAAAGGGTTATCCATTTCTCATATTTGCATCAAAAGATAAT
Organism: Adansonia gregorii; assembly: GCA_038382025.1. Classification (NCBI taxonomy): domain Eukaryota; kingdom Viridiplantae; phylum Streptophyta; class Magnoliopsida; order Malvales; family Malvaceae; genus Adansonia; species Adansonia gregorii. Next base: position 3,966 of record JBBYHO010019930.1, read on the forward strand.
AGTGTTGGATTCTTCAAGATTAAAACTTTCATAATTGACCCTAATGCTCTATACTTTTCGTAACTTAAAGGTTAACTGTAGGTTTGTAAAAAAACATTTTCTTCATAAGTTTAGAATAATTCCTAAGTTGAAGTCATGTGAAATGTAAAGGCTTGCCAAGGAGGAGTTAAATGTCGATCTCAATGTAAGTGTTTGTAGTAGAGCCAAGAGTTGGCCTCAAAACAAATCAATGGTAGACAAATTTATGAATTCAATAGATTGTATGATTATGTTTTTGCTTTTAGAAAGATCGTTTCCAGTATAATGTAAAGCTTACAATTGAAAGGCTAACCCCAATAAAAACTCACAAGTTTAGAAGATTTTATGTTTGTTTTAATGCCCTTAAAGATAGGTTTAAACAATTTTGTAGACATATTATCCACTTTGATGATTGTTTTTCTAAGAAAGCTTTTAAAGGTTAGCTTTTATCAGTTGTAGGCCGAGATGTTAATGACCAAATTTATCTTATAGAATAGGCTGTGGTAGAAGTGGAAAAAAGTACAAATGGAGATGGTTTTTTGATAATATGTAGAATGATTTTAAGTTGAAGGATGGTGATGGATTTCACTCTAATGAGTGACATGCAAATGGTAAAAATTCAAACTCTTTTTTATGTTTTAATTTTTTAACCACACCAGTATGGATTTCTTACTATTTTTTTAAGCAGGGTCTGACGGATGAGATACCATTGTTACTACCTAAGGTTGATCATCGGTTTTATACAAGATGTTACTTTGCAAATTGGAAAGCTGAAAATAGAGGCAAAGATCTGCACATTTTGTTTTGGCATTGTTGTAAATCAACAAATAAAGCAAATTTCAATAAGAATGTTACATTACGCTAATTTGAAGAGATTAGCTTTGGTAAGCATCCCCAGCAATAACCTTAAACATTGTTCTAGGGCTTATTTCTGTAATAGATGTCATTCTGATGTGTTGGCTAATAATTTTGTAGAGGCCTTTAATGCTGCAACTATAGGAGCAAGGCATATGTCTATTATTTCTATATTTGAAGAAATTAAGTACTATGTCATGAATAGAATTGTTAAGAACAAAAAAATTTGTGAGTCTTGGAATACTTTGTTATGTTCAAAGATTCGTGGGAAGTTAGAAGAAATGAAAGAACTTAGTTCTTACCGTTAAGTTAGATGGAATGTTGTAGTTGGATATGAATTGCGGTATCATGGTAATAGATATGTAGTTGATATTAATGGATGGACATGCAATTGTAGGTCGTGAGATCTTACTGGGATTCCGTGCCCATATGCAATATGTGTCATATTGTTAAGGCGAGAGAATTGAGGACTAGAATTGAACAATATATCATGTTGTATAGTTATGTGTTGCCAGCAATACCAGGTGACAAGTTTTAGCTAGATAGAAAGATGGGTGCTATTGATTCCCCAGTTCCTAAGATATGCCTAGTCGACTAAAAAAAGACTGAAAGAGGAAGTTAAGGCCAGTTGGACACACTTGTTGAGAAAAAGAAAGAAAATGAGGTGTAAAAACTATTTTCACCTTAGCCACAACTTCAGAAAATGTCCAAACAAAAATTATCAAAATGTAAAATATGTTTATGCATTTGTTGTTTCCTTCTCATTTTAAGTATTACCTACTATTTTGTTATTAACCTGATTTTTTTTTCTAGTTAGGAACCAATAATGTTATTAAGAACCTCTTTTAGTTGAAGCCTCTAGAGATGAACCTCTATTTGTGCAAGTACCTAAGGCTTTTACAAATGAACCTAGTATAAAAGGGCGAGAAAGAGGTGCCAGGGGGCGAAGAAGAGGTGCAAGAGGTAAAGATTCAGTAGCTGAAGACTGTAGAGAAGCACCAAGTATGAGGGGTGAGGAATAAGTGCAACACATACAATCCCAGTAGACAAATCTAGTAGAGAAACAAATATACATGAGGGGGTGAGGAAGAGGTGCAATAGGTATGTTCAAGGTCAAGGTTACCGACAAGATAAACTTCTGAACTAGGTCTATTCTAATAATTTTTTAATAAAATTATTGACCTTAAACTATAACCACGATTTTTTGTTACTTCCAAACCAGGTCCAACTGTTGTTGTACTTAAGGCAAGAACAAGATTAAAAGCATAATCAACAAAACAGATGCAGTGGACAAAAGGAAAGGCAAAGCAACAATTGATGGCAAGTTTGGTACCATTGGACCAAGAGGGAAGAAAATAATGCAAGGGCTTAGTATCTACACTAGTTTGAAGAAAAAATTGCAAATACGCAATATAAGTACATTTTTTGATTGATTTGCAATTACTTAATGCCAATATTGATTGATATTTTTTGTCTTAATTTTAAATGATTTGCAAGCACAGCCTGGTTTGAAAAGCCATAAGGTGATTTCCATCCTTACAACAACCGCCAAAATAGGAAACACCATGTTTACCTCAACCACACATTAATTAGGAAGTTCAACTTTAAATGTGGAAGAAAGTGGATATGAACCTACCAGATTTTTCAAGGTATGTGATTTGCTTTAAATATTTATGAACCCTAAACCTATAAATATACCCTATACCGATATGATTTCTGAAAATGGTTTTTTTGTGGCCATTAATAGGATATAAAAGATGAGTTTTTAGGAACAGAAGGGAAAGGACAAAATCAAGAGACATTTTCTACTTAAGAGAGCCAATGTGAAAGAAACACTAAGGCCAACGCAAACATCTCAAAGATAAAGAATACAAAGATCTAAAAGTAAAGTATTTTGTGCTAAGGATATTGCATTCATGATGTCTATGTAGACAATAATCCATGAAAAACTCAAAATCCATATAATTTAATTCACAAAAAATAGAAACAAAAACCTAAACAATCTGTAACAAAACAAAATATGAACATGCCACTATCGAGAACCTTAAATCCTATTGAGATTTAGCTTCCTTCTGAGAATCCTAAGCCCTTTTCTTCTCTTCTTCCTCACTTTCCTTTCAAATGCAATAAGCAAAACAGAGATTTTAGCTTCCTTAGGTGTTATGCTATCGTTTTGTAGAGAAGAATAAAAGAAAATTGAATTTCAACTTTTCCTTGTAAAAATATGTTTAAAGTTGACGGGAAAATTTTTTTAATAATGATATGGCTTTTTAGACCACAGGAATGAATATTGCTACCCATTAAAGTCACGTCAGATTTTTTTAATGGAAAATGAAATTGGTTAATCTGATATATAGACTTAAGGTATAAGTACCAATTTGATTAAAAAATTCTTTAGATACTAAGTTAAGAATTAGGGTAAACTACAAGTATAAAATTTGTATTTAACCCATCTATTTTTCATTTGATACCAAACATGGTGATCTAAGATCATGGGTGATTTATAATGTTATACAAAAAAAACACCCTAGTAATCTTATTATCATGATAATTAGATCACCACGTTGATCTTGCAAACGATATCAAAACTTATTTAGATGACGATAGAGTCTAATTTTCTCATTTAAAAAGTACGATCTTTGATAAATTTATTAATTTAAAAGGGAATGCTACGTTATATTTTTTAAAGTATGTAAAATTTATAACAATTTAAAAAACTCATCTTAACATTTCAAAATATCTTTTAATCTTTATTGGGTGTTTATAATATATTTTATTATTTTTTTCTAACAAAAGAAATATGCTATGAATAAAATATTAATAGCTATAAAATGAAATGACTAAAAATTAATTGAGAAAAAAAAGATTAAGATATTAAATTATCATCTATCTATACTTAATATATTAAAAGAAAACAAAGCCAAATATATTTCAGTTCTTTGAAAGAATTATAAATGGTTTGATCACTTAAAAAATATTTATAAATATAATCATTATAATAAGTAATTATAAACAAGAGAATCAATTTTTTTAAAAAAATTGTGAGTAGTGCCATTGGATAGTAAAAAAATTCGATATCTGACATTATTCAATTTGTTTATTATGGATTCAAATATTAAATTTACTATTTATAATAAATTTAAAGAAGATTTGGATACAAATCATTTGATATCTATTACTCAAATTTACATTGATTTTGTTTTGATAGTGTGAGATATCCATCCATATCCAACTATGTTTTATTTATATGGATAGTGAATTTTAATATCTAGATCTAATATCCATTGATATATTTAATTATTGTTTGATTTTATATTTTTATTTTTAAAAAAATAATTTAAAAAATTCAGATATTAATCAGATTCAATTATTCGACAAATGATACTGCTTTTTAATTGGATGTGAATTCATATAGCAATCAAATAATAAACAGATTCAAATTTTTGAATAAATTAAGTGGATTCGTTTTTAAATATTTAAATATTGTAAATATTCAATCATATGTCATCTTAAAATTTTTCAAAGAATTATAAAATTAACTAATAAACAAAAATATCTAATTATTTGTTATCATTATAATAAATAATTATAAGGCAATAGAATAGATTTTCTTCAAAAAATGTAATCAAAATACCTAAATGTTAAAGGAATCCGTCGGTACTGCAGCAAGGAAGCAACAAATTTTTTTTATTTATTGGAAAGAATTATAAAATGAGTTCATCACATAAAAGTACTTATAATTTATAGTCATTATAATAAATAATTATTAATGAGAAAACAAAAAATTCGTTAACATTTGTGAAGGATGAACATAGATAGTAGAAACTTAGATATATGATATTATCTGATTTTTTTTTTTTTACTTAAGATATTATGAATTTAAATATTAGATTTACCATTACCAATAGATTTAGAGCTGAATTCAATATGAACCTTTATATATTTATTATTTGAATCTGCTTTAATTTTGATTAAATTAATGTCAAATATTCGAATTAGTATCCAAATCAAATTTATTTATTTAGATTACAAATTTGAATATCAATTTATATATTTAGTTATGGTTTAGTTTTATATTTTTAGAAAATGATTTAATAAATTTGAATATTTAACCGATTGAGATATCCGGTAAATGTTACTCTTTAAATCAAATCTAGATTCAAATAATAATCTTTAGATAGTAATCAAATAATAAAAAAATTCAATTTTTTGAATAAATTAAGTGAATTCAGATGTTCAATCCTAGTTTAATTGTAGTAGTAGGAATTCGAATCTGCAATTGCCTCTAATTATAAATGATAATAATAACGTAAATCTCTTGTATATATTTACTGGTTAATATTTCCTAGTACTACAATTATATCTTTTATATTCTCCTCTCTATCATAATTTCCTTAATACTAGCTTTATTATTTTTCAGTATCTCTACGAGGAAGTTGTGAGGGTATTATTTCCATGCATATAAAAACTTAGCACAGAACTCATAGCTGTCAAGTATTAGCAAGTTTAATTAACCCTTTATTAGGGAGGTTACCTTCGCCTCCATCTTTTCCTAAATAATATTTTTGTTATATTAGGCATTGCAATGGCATGCCCCAAAGAACAACTAGATTGGGCAAATCTTACCAAAAACAACGTTGATTTGATAGCAAAAAAGTTTGTTCCCCTACTTCCTTAATTTGTTTGGTCTGGCGATGTGTGCAAGCCATGGTATGCAGCAATTATGAGGACCCGTCAACTACTGCTGATCCCTGCTAAAGACGAGAGAAGACAGGCACCGTGGTTCATACAAACAAAATCGACAAAACAAACTACGGCTTAGAATCGTTAGTGTTTTATGTACCTGCAATCAATGACAAGAGCCTAGTAGTATATTAAGAAGGTTATATTATTTGGATGACCCTTACCTAAATCCAGATAATTTGCTTGTTGCATTTTTTTGTCATTTTTTGGATAAGCAAAATTCTGCAACATGTATACTGTGTGTGTAATAATTACAGTCATCAATACTTTCCATTCTCGATTTATTGCCCATGCTGCACAAATCCTGACATTGACAAGGCTAGCTTCTCGTTTCCTTGCTTCATACAATCTCAGCTTTACTGCTTCCTTAGGCTCGCTTAGAACTTCTGGGCAATTGACTGAGTGCTGTTGAAGAGCCTGTTATTTCTTTCTTGCCATATCAGATAAACATATGCATTCCATGCGAAACGCAACGCAACTGAAATAAGAAACTTCCCTTTCAGCTTGGTGGTAGCCCACTGTAGTTCTTCTTGCCAGCTCATTACAGGTCTTTGTATCTGGCATAATTGCAGCACCTCCCTCCATAAGGCTGTGGAATAATCACATTAAAAAAAAAACATATGGTTCCTAGTTTCCAGTTCACAGTGGCAGAGGACAGAGCAAACCTCGTTAGTCATTCCTTGAGAAACGAAGCTATCTTTAGTTGGCAGTCTATTAAGGATTGCCATCGAGGCTACCCAGAAATGCTTTGGGATGAAAGGAGGGGGCCAAATAAGTCTATCCCTTGGCATCTTTTCTTCTCTTATTTTTATTTCATCCCGGACATAACTCACTAGAAGTTTCTGCCTTGGAAAAATCCAACTTGGTGGCTCTATTTACTGATTTATAAAATGCAAGGCGAGATTTCTCATCTTTATCAACTTCTTCCAGCTCCCACTATAATTTTATAAGACTGGTGCTTGCTGTTGGAACATAATGTCAAA
>JBBYHO010019974.1:3777-35277 GCA_038382025.1 Adansonia gregorii
CACTCATGTTTAAATATTTATTATTTTGTTTTTCTTTGTTGATTTTATTCAATAATGATAACAATTGTGGGGGTATTCAGGATAGAGGTTTGAAATAATTATTACTGGATTTACCCTCGTTCACACACTCACACGTCATTTGCATAACATGAGCGCTATTCTCTTGCTCTGAACATTTAGAAGGGGGTAAAGTACCTACTCTTTTACGAGATGATAACTTTCGCATAGGACAAGCAAAACTTAAGGTGTAAAGCACCTAAATTTTTTGTGAAATAATAAACTCTGCATATGCCTGATAAATACTTATAATCAAATTGAAACTTCTTCGTTTGTAGCTTGTAATAGGTGAGAAACAGGGTGTCCTACTAGTTCTCATGGATAATAGTGAGGAACAATTTGGGGACCACGATATGAATAGAGGCTTTTTGACCAAACTAATGTTGTTTATTAAATTAATTACCAAAATACTATTGTTTTTACCAGCATGGTATTTTTTGGTAAATACTAAAAAAATAAAATGCCAGCAAAAATAGTAATATTTTGGTAAATGGTTTTAAAACAATAATATTTTCATAATTAATTTAATAAGCAACATTAGTTTGGTCAAAAACCTATGAATAGATCCCAACTTAACATAAAAAACCCTAAAAGGCTAACCCAGGGTAAAGCCATAATCAGCATTTGTAAAAAATACCTAGATTAAAACATGTGGATTGCTTTGAAAATTTTATTTATTTTTGTTCTAGTAAATGATATTCTTTTGGTGTTTTCAGGTAAATTACTTAGTGTTTGTCCAAAATTAGTATTTCCTATATTTACTTATTTATTTTTTGCTTCAAAAATTATGCATTTTTCAAATAAAAGGATTTTTCTAAAAAATGCTTTTTTTCTAAAAAATAATAATTAGTTTCGCGATTTAGAAAATAAAGTTACTTTTTCTTCAAAATGAACAAATCGATGTTTTTAATTATATTTTTGTTTTCTTAAAAAATTCTAAATAATAAATAAAAATATTCTTTTAACTTTCTTCTTATAAAGTAAAATGGGTTCTCTTTGAAAAGTTAAAAATTTTTAGCTTTATTTTATTAAGAAAAGAAAGCTTAGCTTTTTAGTTCTTTAGTTCTCTTAATAAACTATGATTAAATGAATAAGAAGCCTTGCATTTAATTTCTTTTTTTAAAGAAAAAATGGTTTCTATTTGGTTTCCATTAAAAAATATCTGAATATTTTTTTTCTTTTGTTATTTTCTATTTCTCCAAGAAAAACCAAATAATATACTTTTCTTAATCTTTGTCTTTTCTTTGAAAATAGAACACCAAAAGAAAAGTTTTGTGTTTAAATGTCATTTTCCTTATTTCTTTGCATAATTTTATTTTGTTCGTTCATAAATCACATGGTTTCATCATTTAGAAACATGCATGCATTGCATTTCATATTAACATATGCCAGGGACATAACCCACGGATAATATGTGTCACAATATGGCCTAAATACGAATCCTGACTAGCCCAGCTTAAAATGGCTAGTGTACCCATTGTTCTTTTATATATATATATATATATATCATTATTCTTTTATTTTTTTAGGGGCCATATCATTATTATTTTATTATTCTTTATTTTTTATATCTTGGGATTTGAGTTGTCGAGATGAATTGCTTATTCAACTAAACTCTAAATAGTCATTATGAAACGACCATTTATTTTGAAGTTGCCACCAATCTTATTTTAGCCAAGTGAGATTGGTCACTTACTCGAGTTCACATTTTGAGGGTTACAAAACTCTTAAAAACAAACTTCGAGGTTTGCGCTCATACTAATGATTGCATGAAACAGTTTGGGAGTTGCTTATAATCACAAATAAAGATCGACCTTCTCGTGATGACTGACAATTGATGCCTTACAAATCTCGTGTTAGCTTAAATTTTAATTTTTATTCAATTTCAATATTAGATATTTAATTATAATTTCCATTTATAAAAATAAAATAAAATAAAATTTTATGAAACAAATTTATTATTCCAGATGAGAAAATCGAGTTTTAATATTTTTGGAAACAAAATATCTTCCATACTCTCTTTGAGAACCAAGAGAACATGGAAGTTATCATCATTCTCTTTCATACCTCACTATAAAGTCGATGGAATACAAAAGGTTTTATTTTTTCGAAATTCAAACAAACCTTGATTTTCATATTTTTAAAAGGATATCTCGTTATTAAAATATCTTAGTATCTTTCTCATATGTGGGGAGAAATTCTATGTATTATTTTAATATCAAAGACATTGCCTTTATTTTCACAAATTGTAATTTTATTAATAATATTAAAAATTATCCTAAGACTCGGTTTAGACGAAATATACAAAACTTGAATCTAAGGACTCTAATTTGGTGAAAGTGACTAACATGTCCCCAAGAGTACACATTCGATCGAAAAGTATTTGGGTGACACTAAAGGACTTGATTCTAAAATAAATTATTAGAATGCCTTTAAGGTGTACCTTCGATATATTTGTATCTCGGTCCCCTAAATGATTCGATAACTTGATAGAAAATGAACCTATTCCTACTGTAAACCTTCGATACAAAAGTATCTCAGTGATCACATAGAACTTGATTCTAACATTAATTACTAAAATGTCCCTTAGCTCTACCCTCGATATCCTTGTGTGCCAATTAAGCCTAAAGGACACAATAACTCTACAAAAAAAAGAACTTATCCCTATTACGCACCTTTAACATATAAGTATCTCCATGATCATAAAAGGCTCTGTTTTAAGGAAATTAAATACCCTTAAGGTTTTCTTTGACCTAAAAGTATTTGGTAACCTAAAATGCAGGATGACATCATAAATAAATGAACCAACTCCTACTATACATCTTTGGCATAGAAATATCTCGATGATCATATAAGATTCGATTCTAAACAAATTACCAAAATGCCTTTACGATGTACCTTCAACCTATAAGTATCTTGGTAACTAAAAGCTTCGATGACATCGTAAACAAATGAACCAACCCTTACTGTACACCTTCAACATAAAAGTACCTCGGTGATCACACAGGACTTAGTTTTAGGAAAATTACTATATACCCCTATGGTGTACCTTTGACCTATAAGTATCTCAGTAACCTAGAGGACTTGGAATGATATGAAATGAACCTTATACCCTCTATGGGTAATTTAAATATAAAAATTGACCAAACTGCAAAAATTGCTAATAGGTTTTTTATCTTTTCAAAATTGCATTTCGTACCTTAATAAAAAACCAATAGAATACAAAGGTTTCAATAATTTTTACACCTTTACCAAAGACCATAGGAGTGTTAAAAACATTTTTAAAATTTCAAAAATATTGTATTAGACCTAAAATGCAAAATTTGCTAAATGATCCCTAATATTTTTTTAATTTATAATTTAGTCCCTATACAAGATAAAATCATAGTTAAACAAAAAATTGATCACAGAAAACCATGAAAATCAAACCAAAGATCATTTAATAAATTCAGCCAAGAACCTATCGCTCTAGAACAAAAATTATGCAATTTTACAAATAACCCTTAAACTTTTGAAAATTACATTTCATACCCTAAAGAAAAACCAAAAGAATATGAAAGGTCTAATAATTTCTGCAACCCTACGGGAGAATATAATGTTAGAAATATTTTTAAATATAAAAAAAGACCATTTTACCCCTAAATGATTTTTCTTAATGAGCCTAAAACTTTTTCTATTTTGCAGTTTAGTACTTACATAATGAAAAGTCATAAATTAGCACCAAATATATCATGCAAAAACCACACCAACAGTCATGAAATTGATTCAGCTAAACACCTATAGCCATAAAACCATTTTTTCACATTTTGCAAATTAGTCCTTACACTTTTTAAAATTACAAAATGACCCTAAATGGTATGAAATGAATAAAACACATTCGAATATGTTAGACTAAGCATAAAAACAATTCTACGTAGCCATAAAGAAAATTTTACAAGTTTTGGAATTTAGTCCCTAATATTTCTATATTTATAAAATAAGCTAAATAAAATTAAAACATCACAAAATCAGCCCCTATATGATTCTGTCAGCAAGATATTTTAGCTATAAATAATTTTTTTCATCACATATTTTCATAAATATTAATGTATATATAACTAAGTATGAATAAGCCTAAAAATATAAAAATAATGAATAAATCAATATAAAACAACATGAAAATATTAAGAAAAATTATATAAGCATGTTTATATAAAATAACAATACATATCAACAAACACTAATAATCTCAAAGAAAATCAAACTATTTCCAACAAAAATTAACTAAAAAACCAAACTTTAATGATAGCCATCATCCTTGGCCTTTCAACATGAATTCAATTTCATAAGCACAAGTATTCATTTGGCTCATTAAAAAGAAGATTCAAACAAGAAATAAAGAAAAATTAAGAAATTTACAAGGAACTACCTTAGGAAAGCTTGAAAAATTATGTGTTTTGGTTTTTTTTTCTTTCTTTTCTTCTTTTCTTTTTTTTTTCAATAGCCAAAACTTAAAATGAAGAAATCCAACCCCTATTTATAATGGATGAAAAATGGCAAGTCTGGAGGCTTCTACCAATTTCTACAAATTTCTTTTATTTATTTATTCAATTTTTATTAATTAAGTGATTTGGTCTAAATTAATTAATTTTGTCATGTAGTGAACTGCATGATCCATGGCATCATTATTTCTAGAGATTTCTAGATGATGCTTGTATAATATGTAAAATTATACAATAAAAATTAATTAAAAGAATTAATTGTAAAAAGTTAAAAATTATGTACTTACAATAAAATTGCATACGATAAATTTAATTTAATCTAATAATAAAAATAATTTTTATGTAAAATAAAAAAATTTAAAAATAGCAAGCTCGTAAAATTTTATGAGAAAAATCCTTTCTAGGGGAAAATTATTATATGGAAAAAATACAAAACAAATAAAATAAATGAGCTTTCTAAAACTGATTTAATGTGAATTAAAAAACAATATTTGAAAAATTTTAAAAATTATAAACTCAGAAAAATCCTATCAAAAAATTTATGGAGTAGAAAACTCTTTATCTCGGTAATAAAAAAATTCTAAAACTCATAAAATAAGTTAAATTTTGAAAAAATGATTTAATATGAATTAAACAATATTATTTGAAGAATTTTAAAAATTATAAATTGAGAAAAATCCTCCAAAAAAATTTACGGTGTAGAAATTCATATCTTAAAAACAAAAAAAAATTCTAAAAAAATGTAAAACTCTTAAAACGAAATGAATTTTGAAAAAGCAATTTAATATGAATTTAATGAAACAAATTGTAGAAATTATAAACTTAAAAAAAATTACTCGAAAAAATTTACTGAGTAGAAAATTTTGTATCTTCAAATGGGAACAATTCTGAAAGGAAATACAAAACTCATAAAATAAAATGACTTTTGAAAAACTGATCTATTATAAATTAAACGATAATATTTAAAGAATTTTAAAAATTATAAACTTAGAAAAATCTTATAAAAAAATTTATGGAGTAGAAAACTTTGTATTTTGGAAACAAAAAGAAAATGTAAAACTTATAAATAAAATGAATTTTGAAAAATTGATTTAATAGTAATTAAATGTGAATTTTAAAGAAATTTGAAGTTTAAAACTTGAGAAGATTCCATTGAATATTTTACAGAAAAAAGAAAGTTTACATTTTATAACCAAAAAAATTTCAAATATATGTTCAAACTTTAGAAAAATGGATTTCATCCATCACATTAATCAAAATATTAATTTATAAAAATTATAAAGATAAATATCTAAGATCCGTAACAATTTTTACACAAAAAAATTACAAGTATGATACTCACGGTATTGCTAAAAACTCAAAATTAACTGCAAAAATGGACGAGTTGACACCTACGAGTTTTTCCTTAAATATTTTTGATTTTTTGTAGTGCATATTGCAGAAATACAATGTTGGTATCTATAAAAGTATATGACAATCAACTTCTCAAATTTAACGAAAAATTCTCAAAAAATTCCAAAAAAATAAAAATTTTTACCATAATAACATTTGTATAAATAAATTTCAAAATTTCACAAGTACAAAGTTAAAGGCTAATTATTTTACCTTGAAATTCATCTTTTTATCTAAGATTCGTTATATAAGATCCTTGAAACGGTGCTACTTTTGTCACATGCACCTACGATCATTTAAGCAGAACTAAATAGGCCTTGAAAGCATCTGGTTCACCTTGAGAAATTCTACCTTTACCGGGTGGTTGCTAAATTCTTGATCTTGGATATTTTGGAGTATTGCGGAATAGTACCAAGCAAAATTAGGTATCTATAATATGTAAATACATAACATTTCATGTACTTGCATGCAGTCATAAGCGCATATTCAATAAATATGGATGAAGCATTTTAAGGAAAGTTTGTTTTCAAAGCAAATGTGTCACAACAAATTGCTCGCACAAATTATGTTTTGGCATCGATGGTATGTGATGTGACAAGTGTTGGAAACGTGGCCATGAATGGCTATGCTTAAGAGATGCCACTAACATTTTTAGGCTTAGTGTGATTGGCCACTTATTAAAATTGGTTTTTTTTTTTGTAAAATATTTTAAAATCAATCATATGTAGGGAATATTAGAGCACCCCATAAAACCTGTTAATTATTGCCTACAAATCATGTGTTATCTTAAATATCGACTGAAGTTGATTTTAATATTTTGTATTTAAAAATAATTTTCATATTTATTTAACCAAATAATTTTATTTAGTATTTGAAAAATTCAAAATTAATTACAAAAATGGACAAGTTGACACCTATGAATTTTTCTTTAAATGTTTTTGATATTTCAAAATGCATATCGGCATAAATACCATGCTGGTATTAGTAAATATATACAATTTCCTAAATTTAACAAAAAATTCTTGAAAAATTCCAAAAAATAAGAAATTTAACTGTAATAACATCCGCAAAAATAAATTTTAAAACTTCACAAGTACAAAGTTAAAAGCTAATTATTTTACCTTTAAATTCATTTTTTCATCCGATCTTTGTTATATACAATCCTTGAAACAATGCTACTTTGGACACATGCACCTACGGTCATTTAAGCACAACTAAATAGGCCTTAAAAATATCTAATTCACCTTAAAAAATTCTACCTTACTAGGTGGTCGCTAAATCCTTGATCTTGGATATTTTTGGACTATCAGGGAATAGCCTCGGACAAAAGTAGGTGATTACAATATGCACATACATCGCATTTCATGTACTTGCATGCAGTCATAAGCACATATTCAATATATATGGATGAAGCATTTTAAGGAAAGTTTGTTTTCAAAACAAACGTGTTGCAACAATTTGCTCACACAACTTATGTTTTGGCATCAATGGATATGTTACGTGACACGTGTTGGAAAATGTGGCCATGCATGGCTATATTTAGGAGTTGCCGCCAATATTTTTAGGCTTAGTGTGATTGACCACTTATTAAAATCGGGCTTTTGTCAAATATTTTAAAATCAATCACATATGGGGAAGGTTAGAGCACCCCACAACACCTATTAATTATTACCTACCAATCACGTGTTATCTTAAATATCGACTAAAGTTGATTTCATTTTTTTGTATTTAAAAATAATTCGCATATTTTTTTAACCAAATAATTTTATTTAGGGACAAATCAAATTCTAATTATGTGGAAAAAAACTTTCCATGCTCCTTGGTATGCTTGACAAAGTTAAGTTCTATTATTGGAAAATCTTTATTCATTTATTTTTAAAAGGATATTCAATTATTAACAATAATCATTGGGTCCTCCACAGTAACTTGGCAAAGGATCCATGGATTCTTTTAACTTAGGAATATTACCTCGTTCATTGATCAAAACAAAAATGCAATTTTATGAATGCTTTTGAGTTCATTAATTATGAATGCATAGATATGGATTTAATCTAGGAATAAAAAAGATAAAACAATTATAAAGGCAACAATAAAATACCAACTATGCTTTGTAAAAAAGACAATGTATTTTATATTTAACAATGATCATGTAAACATTTTGTGTCAAAGAATTCTCCAACCTCCTTAGCAATTCAACCGAGTTTAGAGAATTATTCTCTCGTACGAACATTTACGTGAATCTTTTAAAATAAGAATGTTAATCTTAGAGTGGTAATGGTTCCAAGATGCTCCCCGATAACCCGATAGAATAAACATGAAATCTTTCACAATAATCTCATTATTCTTGCAAATAATTTAGAAACAATACCTCGATTACATGTTTCCTTTTGCAAAGAAGAGTATCTGAACATCTATGAAAATATCTAGAAATTTTAAACGAAACCTAGGTTGGATTGGAAGGAGTTTGGACTTGGAGGTTTAAAGATTAAAATATGGTTTTTGTTTTAGACACAGAGGTGACATTTTCAAAAGCCTGAAGGTTTAATTTTGCTAAGTAGGCTTAGGGGTTGGGTTAAGGGGCTTGGGAACACCTAAATGAGTTTGATTTTTGCTTAAAATAAGCTAATAAGTATTGCCAAAATGAAAATAAGGGCTGAAAATCATTTTTTAATTTTTTACATTAAGTAAAATATTAGAAAGGTTAAAGGCTTGGTTTTGCTAAAAGACGTTTAAAGGGCCTAGCTATGAGCACCAAAATGAGTTTTATTTTTTTTATAAAAAATCCACCAATGGGTACTGCGAAAATGAAAGTAAAGGCTAGAAAATTATTTTTGATTTTGGACATAAAGCACAACACCTAAGAGGTTAAAGACTTGATTTTGTCAAAGGTTGGTTAAGGGCTTAGCTGAGAGTTAAAAGGGGAACCCAAATGAGTTTGATTTTTTTTATTAAAAAAACTCATAATAAGGGCTGAAGAATCAATTTTGATTTTGGACACAAACGCAAAAATTTTTGCTTACAATCATGCTCTAATCTCTACTTGTTCATTTAATGCACCCTACTAACATAAAAATCACAAAAAAATACCATATTGACCATGAATTATTGAGCCACTCCGATAAAAATGACATATGGAAAGATTTTCAAAAATCATTTTAGGATGGCAAGATGTTTGGCCTCATGACATACAAGTCTAACATAACCAATCCCCTTAACTGAAATAGCTTAAAATCATTAAGCTTATAACTATATTTGCCAAGGAAAACAAAAAAGAGCATTTAAACAAACATATATGTTAGATCTTGAATATAGTGAAATAAATCAAGAAAGGGGTGAATTGATTTCTCAAAAACTTTTTTGAATTAAAACTTTGAATATTCATGTTAATAAATCCTACCAGTGAGTGCTATGAGGTTGCAAACTAGTGAAATAAATAAGTAAAGGAGTAAAGGATAGAGAGGTAAACATAATGGTTTATAGAGGTTTAACTTCACTTGCTTATGCCCTCTCCCTCAGCCTTAGTTGCCAAGAAGTTCCTAATTCACTATCCTGAATTGATTACTTTCAAGGATAAAGTATAACCTTTATAATTTCCTCATCTTTTATGGATGAGATAAAACCCTCTATCTTTTATGGCTTAAATAGAACCCTCTACTTTTAAAGGCTAAATAGTAACCTTTTCCCTATATTTTATGGCTAAGATAGAACTATCTACTTTTAAAGGCTAAGTAGTAACCTTTCTATCTTTTTAAGGTTGAGATAGAACCTTTTCCTTACTTTTAAATGTTGAGTAGCAACCTTTCTACCTTTTCTAAGCTTAGAGAGTAACCTTTTTATCATTTAAGGCTATAATAGGAACCTTCCTATCTTTCAAGGCTAAGATAGCAACCTCTTTATCTTTCTAAGACAAGATAGTAATCTCTCTACCTTTTAATAGCTAAGGTAGTAACCTCCCATTTTTACAAAGGTTTTAGGTGCCAAAAAAAAGAATAACTTTTAAAGGTTTGGTGTTTATAGGTTTAAGCTCTAGAATGGACGTTTACAATGACATAATACAAAGAATATAATGAAAGACAAGAATACAATGAAAGACAAGAAAAATTAATCCTATACAATTAAAGAATCACTATAAAAGTTGTAAAGATAAATGATGGTGCTATATACTTATTCTCTTCTTGATTCTCTACTGATGAAGGTGTTGGAGAATCTTATTTATAGCTTGGATCTTCAATATGGTTGTTGGAAATGTTTGATTAAGGTTTATAGCCATTGGAGTCTCTTAAATTCAAGTTACCATTAAGATACGCCTTTTTAGTCTTAAGTCATACCTTATCATATCGATATAGGGTTGAATATTTTACCTATTTTAAAGTTTTGGTATCAATACAAGATGATTGGTATCAAGACCAAGTGATTTTTCATGGCTGGTTTTGATACAAAGAACCCTTGTACATATACTTAGCTTGTTGTATGATATAGACATGGTTTGTATTGATATAGACAAGTGTTTCACGTAACCTTAGCTACTGCTAAGCACTTGTATCGATACTTATGGCATTTATATCGATACTTCATGATTTGTATAGATATTTTGGCTTATTGTATCGATATTTATAAGGATTTTAGGTAAGGTATTGATACTTTGAAACATTGTATCAATATGCGCATTAAAAACACCTTATAAAATGATTTTTCTTGCCTTAAAACTTATAAAAACAATTCTCAAACATATTTTAAGGATCAATATTCATTTCAAACATCTTTAAATTGAAGATATGAAGTCTTAGACATAATCCTGAAAACATTTAATTACAAGTTATTAAACTTAAGTTTTTATTATATCAAAATTGAGATTATTCAAAGCTACAAAGTAACAGTTTCCCCTTTTCTGTATGACAAAATGTACAAACTCCATGTTTATCATTTAAAGATTTTAATAAAAGTTCCCCTTAATAAAAGCATTTTTTAAAGATATGAAAACTTTTTAAAATACTTTTTACGAAACTTGGTAATGGCAGACTAAGTTGCATTAGGCCATAATACTACAAACCGACATAAATCATTTCATATGCATGATATAATCAATATGAACACATGTGAAACAATACTCTTTCCTATTTGCTTTTATGTAGATATACAATTAAAACAAGTAAATTAACCCTTAAAATTTCCCCTTTTTTTGTTATATCAAAAAGGTAGATTAATTCAAAGCTAAAGCTAGGTATACTAAGTCAAGCAAGAATTCATCCTAGGTATACGAGGTCATTAAGCAGTGAAGTAAATGTATACAAATTGTTAAAAAAAAATATGGGTAATGAAGTGCATGTGTAGTTCAAATTTCATGCATTCCTTTGTAGACCGTTAAACACAATCATGATTATAAGTATAATGGACATCCCAATTGTTATTAAAATTAAATTCTAATTATTGTTTATATGCACAATAAATACTAATGTTGATTTTTTTGTACAGATGTATACTACTCATAATCATTCAAGTAACCATATGGAAAGTTAAAAAAATTCTTAAAGAAGGTCATGGCAAACTTCTATAAGTTGAAAAATCATCTCCTTATACAAGGATTGATGATGAGGTTGATTTGAGCAATTTCAATCAATGAACTGCATAAAAAACATAAGCATTTTAAATTAAAAGTCAAGACATGGAATACCAATTGTTGAAACTTCCATAGGTCATGATCAAAGATTTATGTAAAACAAACAATTCAAGTATATATGGCATACAAACATACCAGTTGCTAATTATGAGCTCATGCATGTCCTTAATGCTAAAAGATAAAAGTTGTAAGGCATAAGTTTAGCAATCACCTTAACCTTACCAAGCTTTGTTAATATGCTCATTTTGACTTCGAGTCCGTATATCTAAGTGTTGAGCAATCCTTTGAATGTCTAGTGTTTATTTGGTAAGGTTGCATGCTTTGTTTTCTTCTTTGTGTTTTCATGCAAGTGTTTATCTTTTTTAGAGTCACTTTACCTCCATGAAATCTCGCATAAAATTAAGAGAGATTTTGGCAAAGAATAGATATTAGTAGTACCAAGATATCAAAGATAATATATATATATATACGAAAAAAAACTTTTGAAAAGTATTTTCAATAATCACTAATTTTGAAAGAAAAATAGAAGATAACAAGTGTTTGGAAAATAAGACTTTCATTGAACAAATACCAATTATTAATTTAGAGGCCAACTGATAATACAATGGAACCAATTGTAATTTTGCAAAGATAATATATTTAAATTAAAGCATAAGAAACCTTTTGTACATATAAGCATCATGATTCAAATATAAGTACTTATTTATGCATTTAATTTGTGACAAACTCATCAATTTATCAAATAAAATGTTCAAGCATGTGATAAGTAATGAAATGATGTTTATCAAGGTGCAAACATCATAAAAATGAAGCGCATTAATTGAAAACCTTTAAAAAGATCAAATATGCATTTTTGGTTCAAAAATAGCTCGAACTAGTCAAAATGGCATGTTTGCATTAAAACGTGGGGTTTTAGTATCGATACTTGCTGCATTATATCAACACAGGGGGAGTTTGTATCAATAAAACTTTATTTTTTTAGGTTTTTATTCATGGTATCGATACAAAGCTCAAAGTATCAATACTTCCTTTGATTTTTTTTTTGAAAAATGCTTTGAAAAATATGAAATTTTCATTTCCAGAATCCATGATATGATGTTTTCATGTCAACGTTTGATTTTGATCATTGAAAACTCTTTTAAAAGATCAAAAGTTCAAGTTAAAACACTTTTAAAATAGAGAGTCAAAGATTTTACATCTTTGGTCATGTAAACAACTTAGATTCAAGCAATATCTAACTGAAAGTCTTGAAATAAAAAATTTTCATTCAAACCACATATGCACCAGTTGATAAACATGTTCAATGTATTTTGAACTTATTTAAACCATAAAAATGAATAGGCAATATAATCAGACATCTTAAGTCTCATGTAAGCATAATTGATCATAAAGCATTAAGGAGACATAAAAACATGTCAATGCATGTTTACTGTATCAAATCATGTATGCAAGCTTTATATGCTCTGCTTAAGGATACGCATAAAATTTACTCATCCAATAATGCTTGCTAAATACTCAAAAACATGAAATCATCAAAATTAACCTTTTATGCATAATTCATGCTTGAGTTAATGTTTCATAACATCATTTCATGAACCATAGAAATATGTCACAATTAAGCACATAATCTTTAAATGCATATTCAATCAAGGTCATACATAGTCAAGATACAAGATATGTGTCTTCATTAAAATCATTTTTATATCAAAATAGTATTTTATAAAAATTATATATATAAATAAACATATAAACACATATATATAACATGAATAGCTAACCATATATGATAAACTAAACTTAATGTTTAAAGGTTACCCATCACGCTTCATTATGTTTCTAGAGATCTATTGGTATTGTTTTCCTCCTCACTGCTTTAACATATCTATAAGAGACTTTTACTAGGTTTTGTAGCCAAATAAACTTGGGTCCTTGAAGGTTAGTTACTAGGCCCCTTGTTCCCGTAGGAACCCCTACATGCCTAACTTTATATTATGTTCTTTTCTTGATAGGATAAGCATATATGGTATGATCATTAAAATTGCAATGCATGCACTTGGTCATATTCAATTGAAAAGATTTTTCTAAAATAATTCTCTTTTCATTTTCCAAGTTTTTTATTTTTTTCGAATCGAAATTGACTTTTTCTAGAATTTCAATTCTTAACTTAGAATTATCAAATTACTTTTTAAATCCTTGTCTTTTTTTTAAGCTCAATTTTTGAATTCAATAATAAATCATTTTGAATTTTCAATTTTGCAATCATTTTTCTATGTTTTAAATTCTTTTTCTTAAAGTCAAATGCAAGTTCATAAAATGCATCTTGTAATTTATCAAATGTGTAAGAATTTACATTACAATAGTTTAAGGTTACCTCAGGCTCATCAAAGGCCATGAAGCAAAGGTTGGGCATTTTATTATTCGGGTCTTCATTATCAGACTGTTTATCATTGGCAATGTTGCTATCACCTTAAGTGGCTACAAATGTTTTCACTTTTCTTCAAACAAAAGCAATTGTGCTTGACATGGCCTAGTTTATTATAATTATAGCACATTATCTTTTCAGCTTTGCTTTTTTGAGATGATTTTACTTGGTTTATCTTGATAAACTTCTTAAACGTTTTGGCAAGGATAATCATCTCTTCATCTTTATTATTCTCATTATCTTTATCATCTTCTTTCTCACTTATGGAAATATTTAATGCAACTCCAACTTTCTTTGTTGCTCTTTTTCATGATTCATCTTCATTTTGTAAGTGAAGAGTGATTCGGTAAGTTCATTTAAGGTAAAGAGATTGAGGTATTTTAATTCATTAATCATGATTACTTAGCTTCCCATGACTTAGAAGACTATTAAGCATTTTCTTACCCTTCTCCTTATTGGATATATGTTCTTAAGACCTTTCAAGCTATATATAATGTCAATGAATCATTGAACATCTTTTTAATGCTCTTTTCCAGTTTCATCTTGAACATCTCATAATCAAAGATAAGCATATCTATTTTAGACTCCTTGGCTTGATTGGTCCCTTCATGTCTTATATCTTTTTGGTGTTCTTACATTAAAACACTTGTTTGTACTTATTTGGCCCTAATGCAGAAAAGAGAGTGTGCATTGCCTTAGGTAAGATAGCAATCTTTTCTAAGCTTAAATAGTAACATTTCTATCTTTCAAGACTAAAATAGAAACCTTTCTGTCTTTTAAGGCTAGGATAAGAGCCTTTCTATCTTTTTAAGGTTAAAATAGCAACCTCTCTAACTTTCGAGGACAAGATAGTAACATCTCTACCTTTTAATGGCTAAAGTAGTAGCCCCCTCTTTTTATAAAGGTCTTCAATGTAAACAAGTATGACCTTTAGAAGGTTTAGTATTTATGGGTTTTAGCTTTGGGATGGATGTTTACGATGATATAATACAAATACAATGAAAAATAAGGAGAATTAATCCCATATAATG
This sequence comes from Adansonia gregorii, assembly GCA_038382025.1. Taxonomy (NCBI): domain Eukaryota; kingdom Viridiplantae; phylum Streptophyta; class Magnoliopsida; order Malvales; family Malvaceae; genus Adansonia; species Adansonia gregorii. Next base: position 18,778 of record JBBYHO010019974.1, read on the forward strand.
AAAGAACTACTATGAGACTTGTAGAGATGAATCATGTTACTATATGCTCATCTTCTTCTTAATTCTCTGCTGATAGAGGTGTTGGAGAGGCTTATTTATAACCTTGACCTTCAATGTGTCATTGGTAATGTTTGACTAAGGTTTACAGCAGTTGGAGCCTCTTAAATTGAAGTTAGCATTGAGATATTTGCTTTAAGTCTTAAGTAATACCTTGTGGTATTGATACAGGTTTGAATATTTTGCCTATTTTAAAGCTTGGCATCAATATAGGATGATTGGTCTCAAGGCCTATGATTTTTTATGGCTAGTGTCAATACAAAGAACACTTGTATCAATACTTAGTTTGTTGTATCAATCCAAACATGGTTTGTATTGATATAAGTAAGGGTTTTACACAACCTGAGCTACTGCCAAGCACTTATATCAATACTCATGGAGTTTGTACTGATACTCCATGCTTTGTATCAATAATTTGGCTTGTTGTATCAATATTTACAGTGGTTTTAAGCAAGGTATTGATACTTTAAGATATTATACCAGTATGTATTAAAAGCATCTTATAAAATGATTTTTCTTGCCCTAAAACTTATCAAAACAAATCTCAAACATATTTTAAAGATCTATATAGATTTGAAGCATCTTTAAATTGAAGATATAAAGCCTTAAACATAGTCTTGAAAACATTTAATTATAAACTAATTAAACTTAAGTTTTTATTATATCAAAACTGAGATTAATTCAAAGCTATAAAACTAATAATATAAACCACAATCAATTTCATCTAAGACAAGTAAAGATCCAAAAAGAGAATGCAAATGCATGAATAAAAGTAAGTAAGATAAGAACGACAAAAAGCTTTAACTTTACGAAAACTAAAAGTTCTTTTAAATTCTTTTAGAAATCTTTTTAGAAGCTTATTTAAAAATAAAAATAAGTAGAAAATACTCATAAGGTCATAAAAAAACAAAGAAAAAAAATTACGCCAAGTAGTAAACATTAAAGTAGCAAAGCTCTCTATTTCTTTCTTCTTAGGTTTTTTTTTCTCTCTTTTAAAGTTTGAAAAAAATGAAGAAATAAAGAAAAAAATGAAAGAGAAAGTGGTTTATAGCTTTCTTGAAATGTGCGTAAACTCTCTTTCATATGATTTGAAAAGTAATCTGGGGCTCATACATATTAACATAAACATAAATATTAAATCAAAATTAAACATATGCTATGGAATTAAACAAAGAAATGCTCAGATATCCTTACGATTTTAGAAAAAGATGTACATGTGATCGAACTGGAATTTAAATATCATACCTACTTAGAGCTTCGTAACTTGAAGCATGCCGATCCTTGCATGAACGCACCATAGGTTAATTATTATGATCTTTTCTTGAGGCCAAAAGCAATCTAAGTATTTAGCGCTACATTGATCCACGTAAATGCATATTGAAGCCTTCATGAGCTCTGGTGGTTCTCTAGTGATAGCCAGAAGGTTTCTCAAGCCTTAACCAAAAAATACATAGCCAATAAATATAGATCCAATATGTTTTACGAACAATTCCCTTACCTATTATGCCAAAAAAAAAGGAAAAATAGCTTCATAGGAAAGTGTATTTTTTGCATATGCCAATAAACAGATTCAAAAATCATAATTCTTTATTCAGGTTGATTCTTCTAGGATAAATTGAATTTTTATCTTTCGTTGTGATCAAAAAAACTTTCTAACCACCTGGATACAAATTGGCACTATCAGGCTTAGGGATTAAAGATTTTAGGATTTAACTAATTTTACAACTTTTGCAAAAAAATAATCTCCTAATGCTAGAAAACTATTTTTCTGCCTTTGATGTATCAAGAATGATTCAAGAACACTGAAAGAAAAACCATTGTTGTTTAAAAAAAGCTTAGAAAAGAAAATGGTTGCACTAAACCCCTTAAGGAATATCTAAGGATTGGTGCTAAGGTTTTTCATATACTTCTTATAAGCCAAAAAGCTTTAATAATGTATTTAAATACAACATGGGCTAGGTTAGGCTTGACTAATGAGTCAGCTGAGCCTATTACTAACATGCCTTAAAAAAAGCCCTACTTGGGAGTGTTTCTCGGAGCCCAATTAAAATTATTTTAATCAGCTTGTCCAAGATTGGGCCTTAGTATTAACTTATTAATATTTTAGCATAATAGCACACCAAAGATAGTATTCCATGCACCTAGTTGATTAGCAAACCTAACTTGGAGTAGTTCAGAACTAAACTTTCTTAACTTGAAAGTTAGGGCTTTTAGCCTAACCCCTAAATTTACATGTTGGATAATTTAATTCATAATTAAATACTCTAACCCAAGTAAAGAAATTTTTACTTAATGTAAATAATATTAAATATTATCAAATAATCACTTGATTTTCCAAAAACAGTTATATGGCTCTTAAACCATGTGTACAAATAAACATTATCTTGATAAGATATCTTATATTTATTGCCTTATTAAGACATCTCTAGTTAGATTTTATAAATCCAATTTATCTTTTATATTAGTTTTAATTAAACTAATTCAATTAACTCCTCTTTATTATAACTTTTATCTAATTAATTTATACTTAATTAAATCCTAATTTTAATCCAATGGATAATTTTATATATGTAGCCTATTAGGCTTCCATCATAACGATAACATACCAATTAAGTGTATTTAAAATTATAAACCAAGATTGGCCTTTAGTGAGGTATTAAAGCCACTCGATATGTAAGAAAAGTCAATATAACCTCTTAAGAGACCTTTCAGTAGCTAGTATTTTAGTGTACTTTAGTCTTTCCACCAAATATCTTAGAAAGACCATGAGGATGGTGTAGTGTCTACTCATGTATTAATCCATATTAGTTCCTGCAACTTTTCGGTTAACCTTTTGAATTTAGTGAAACAATTTATCCTAAATTCATCATGTGTTGGCCAACAACTTTATCAAGTAATCAAAGCCAAAAACAAATGAGATATGTCTTTGATGTCACTTGGAGTGATGAATACTCTTTGGATCATTCATTCCCCTTTATATGGTTCATGCCATACCTAAAACCACCTTACCATAAGCATCCATCTATTGTGGAATCATTCGTGATGGAATCAAAGAATGACACTCCTTATACAAGATGACCTGGTATCACAAGTTTGAGGACTAATGTACACAACAAGCACATAAAAACATATTTCATAGACACTTAAGTGACTTATACCAAATAGAGTTCTTATATGAGCCATGTTTAGTGAACTACTTCCCATAAAACAGGTACACATATGCTATCCCTAAGTATATCTATACTTTAACTTCTATTAGATCAAAGTGTTTCATGCATCAAACTCATGGAGGCTTAGCATATGCTAGTCTTTATACATTTTCATCATCTTATCTTGATAGAAACATAGCTTTATTGCATAAGGATCTTATCATCTAAATTATTGCTAACTTAGCAAACCATTACCTTTTATGGGCTTTATCCAAATAGTGTTTTCATGAGTGTTAATCATGCCACTAAATAAAGGAAAACCTTAAATTACTAACTAAAGTGATTGGTTTGCATTATTAACTATTATATTCCTCATCCAATCTGATTGGCTTTAAGGTATATACCAGCATGATTTTTTTTCTCTTTTCCTTTTTTTTCTAGGTCTAGAAATTTTCCAAAGAAAAAAATGTTGTGTAAAAAATGAAAAAGATGAACCCTTTCTATAAGCTCCCTATATATATATATATAATCTTGGTTCTTCCCTTTTCCAAATAAATCATCACTCTTACATTTAGTTAGCCTTCAATTGACCACTTCAATCTTGTTTTCCCAGTTGAAATTTTATTGGCCTTTTCTTTATTAAGTTTGCTTTCTATTAAACTAAAATATCCACATAATATAATTTTGTAAGGACTTATGCCGATGATCCTACCTACTTTTTTTTAAAGCACTTGGTATCCCTTAACCCTGCTATTTGCTCTAAGAGTGGTTGGTAGCACCATTCATCTAGGCATTATCATTTTTGGGCTCATATCTTTCAAGATTTGGTCACCTTGTAGGTACACTTATTTAGGTTCAATGGTAACATTAGGTCAATGAAGGGTAGTCCTTGAGTTTGAACATGGGGAGGTGCATCTTGTAGAGTGACAAAACCTTAAGGGTTGTAGGCCTAAAAGGGATAATACTTGGATGTATAGTGATGCCAAGTGCTCTAAAAAGGAGTAATTAGGGTCGGATAATGCCAAACACCCCAGAGTGGGTAGGTAGGACCATTGGGATGTAGATGATGCCAAGTGCTCCAAGGAAGCCATCCTTTATTTATTTTTTTAATTCTTAACACAATAATAGTCTTGTATTTAGGAAATTGACCTCCCATGTTTTTTAATTTTCAATTGGATCCTCAATTTAATGAATTTTCGTTGCCTTAAATATTCTCCTTTAATTAGGCTTCTATTTGAAATTCTCCCCTACTTAATTTTCCATATTTTAGTCTCCAACATCATTTTTCTTTAATTGGATTTCAATTCAAACTTCTAATTATCTCAGTTTTCTCAATTGGTTCTTCAATTGCACTCCTTTACTATCCAACAACCCAATTTGATTTCCTATTTCTCAAGTTTCCTAATTGACTATCCAATTGTATTTCTCCTAGCTTTTAACTATCTTCGATTTCCTCATTCAATTTTACCATCTTATCATCTCAATTTCTTTAATTAATCTTCAATTTTTCTCCTTTGACACCTTAATTTCATCAATTTTGACTCATTTTTTTATTCAATTTTATGAATTAGTCCTCTAATTAGATTTCTCTGATTTTGAGTTATCTTCGATTTAGCCCTTTCTTACTCCATTATTTTACCACTCTAATATCTTTCATTGTACTCCATTAACATATTAATTTCATTAGTTTTGACTTCCCCTTCTTCAATTTTGTAAATCAATCCTCCAATTTGATTTATTAAACTTTGGATTATTTTCAATTTAGTCCTTACATTGTTTATTCATTAATTAGAACCTTAATTCTACTTTTCCAACACTCCAAATCTTTAGTTGTGTTTTTAATTACTACTCCTTTCATTTGGATTCTTCAATTTCAGTTTTCCATGTTTGAATTTTTTTATTTAATATTTCACAAATTTTCCCATAATTCAATCTTATTTAAACCTCCCACTATTCTTTCTACAATCAAATTTTGCACTCCTTTGCTCTACCAGTTTAATTTATTAATTCCATCCACCACTTTTCAAAAATTTCCAAATCAAGGAATTCATGATGCAAGATATCTTCTGATGACCAAAAATTAAAGAAAATTAATTATTTTAAGGGATTAAACAAAATCTAGTGCCTATAATTGCCCTTTTTTGTCTATTACTAAGAATCAAGAATAAGGCAAATACCAAAGACAACATTTTTGTTCAGCATGGAAATCACATGTTGAAAAACAAGTCTATTTCTTTTTTTCTTTTATTTAAAGAAAAGTTTAAAACTTAATGCTACAATAAATACATTATAATTAAATTTTACCATAAGAGAAAATATTTTGACTGCGATCTTATTGCTCAAATCGTCTTAAGGAAATAAGTTTGACTTAAAAAAGAATTAAATAATATCCTCAAAAGAGGCTCTAAAAGTGTCTTCAAGAAAGGTTTTCTAAATATTCTCATTGAAATATCCTCAAAAGAGGCTTCTAAAATATATTCAATCTTTGAAATGTTTATCCTATATATTCTTCACCAATGTAAGCATTGAACAACTATCATTAAAATATTCAAAATTTTCCCTGAAAGGTTTTTTTGCATTTAAAAATTGGCTTTACCAATCATGAATCAAACCTAAATTTTTATTTTTCTTCTCTTTCCCTTTTGTTTTTTTCTTTAAGAGGCTTTGGAAACACACTTATAAAAGGCTTTGAAAATGTCTTTAAGAAAGGCCTTTGAAATGTCTTTAAGAAAGGATTTTGAAATTTCCTCAAGAAAGGCCTTTAAAATGTCTTAGAGAGAGGCTCTTGAAATGTACTCAAGTGAGGCTATTGAAATTTCCTCAAGACAGGCTCTTGAAAATTTTCTCTATAGACACCTAAGTTTGTCCAAATCTTTGATTTAGCCTTTCTTAGACCCTAATTTTGTCCAAATCAAGAAATTTACCTTTCTTGATTTTAAACCACTAAAAGGCATTTCTTTTCTTTATACTTTTAAGTCAAAAATCATAAAAAAGACCATATTACAAGGTTTTTGGATGTTAGAGTCAATTAGATGGAAAAAGAATCCATAGGCTAAATTGAATGAATCAAGGGTTATGCAAAAAGGAAAAATTAAAAATTAAGGCAATAGAAAAGTGAGGAGAAGAAATTGGTGGAGCATAATGAAGAAATTAATTAATTTGAACGTGTTGGGAAGAAAAGTGCAAAAATTAGGTGAGCAAAAAAGACAATTGGCAAATTTGATGCGCTAAGGACTAAATTGCAAAACTTATAAGCAAATAAAAAGGGGATTTTGAAATTAAAGTGATAAAGGGGAAATTTTGGAAAAATTGAAGTATAGATATTATGGAAGAGAACTATTAAAGATGATAGAGGTGAAAATTAAGGCAATTTTGAAGGAAAGAGAGTAATTATAGATTTAGATAAGTAAAGGCGGTCGTAAGGAATTGTTCATCTAATTTTGCTTTATAAGCATTTATTTATGTGTAGGGAAGCACAGCCATTAGGAAATTGCCACATTTAGAAGTCATCACCAACATTTTTGGGTCAGGTGCGATTAGCCACCTATTAAAATCAATCTTGTATAAAAATTTTAAATTTAATTAAAATTGTTTTTAAATGAAGAATTTTAAAGTTTGCTTTTAAAACCAAAGGAAAGCAAAATAGGTTCAAGATTCGGTTACATGTGGGGAAGATTTGAACACCATCACAATCCTCATAAAATTAATGCCTTAAACCCTAGACAAATAACTCCAATTTGAATATTAAAACTAACTTGGAATTTATACAACTATAAAATTTCTAGATTCCTTGGTAGTCTGGCAAAATATAAGGTTTTATTCGAAAAAAAGAAATCCAAATCATTATTTGAGAAAGTTTTCCATGTGAACCCTAGTCTTTGAAATCTTCCACAATAGAATGGAAAAAAAAAAATCTAAAAGTAGCTTAAACCAAAATATTACCTTATAAAAGGAAATCATTTGAGGAATTTATTTCTCTATTTTTTTTCCAAGGATATTAATTACCTATGGGGACATTTGAATACTGAGATTGAAATCAGTGAGTTTGGGCATGAAATTTTTACTTAAATCTAGAACGTGTCTGAATAACTTATGAAAAGATATTTAAATACCTTGCGAGAAATTTCAAATTAAAAAAAAAGGCTTAAACGGGATCTACCAAGATGATTTAAGGGTTGAAAAAAATAATGTTTGATTTTAAACATAATTATTTTGAAAGATTAAAGTTTTTGCTTTGGTAAATCGAGTTACGGGTTCAGCTTAAGGATTTTCACTTTTGAAAAATTTTGGATTTTTTTTTAATAAACTCAAAAAGGTATTGCAATGGTAGTTTAAGGGCTACAAAAATGATTTTGGATTTTAATCATAAAGGTTACATTATGATGGTTAATTTTTTATTTTAGAAATTAGGTTAGGGTTTAGGCCAACTGAGTTAGGTTTTAGTAAAATTTTGATTTTTTTAACCTATAAATGATTTTGATAGGGCTAAAATATGATGATATAGGGGATCTAAAATAGATTTGAACTTTGGATTCAAAAATGACATTTTGGGATGACTAAAGGATTAGTTTTGCAAAAATCAAGTTATGGAATTTGGCCAAAAGTTTGGGCTTTGGAAAAAAAAATGATTTTCTATATAAAAATGGCATAAAAAGTGGATGTCAATGATGGTTTAAGGTCTATATAAAAGTTTCAAATTTTGAAGACAAAAACAAATTATTTTTCCTATTTTTTTCATTTCAACAGTTGCTAGTTTGTTCAGCATGCTTAATAATTTAAAAACCATAAAAAGTACCATCTTAACCATGGAATATTGAGAAAACTAGATCAAAATGAAATTGGAAGAGGTTTTCAAAAATCATTTTATAATAGGAAAAAGATTGGTTTAAGGATTAGCCTCATGGAATATGAATTAAGCTCAACTTATCATATAAACCAAAATGGTGTAAGGTCATACTCCTAAACTTCTTACACAAAAAAACCATCACACATAAAGCAGTAGCATCACATGGAAATAACCATTATAACATTTAGAAAGGTTTAAAAAGATGCAAACAAATGAGAGTTCAAAGGCATGAAAAAAATGACAATAGTTTAGCAATAATAAACAAAAGAATAGCTTAAAACTTTTTTTAAAATATTTTTTTTGAATTTTTCCAAAAGCCTTTAGAATAATGTAGATGGATGATGACGATGACATATAAAAGAAAAACAAGAAAAGAAATGAAGTTACCTTAAGGTAGTGAAGTAGAAAGCTAGAAAACTAAGAAAAGCTCACTTTTTCCTTGATTTTTCTTTTTTCTCTACTTTTTTTCTCTGGATAGAAGGGTCTTTTTAAAAGTAAAGATAAATGAATGAACAATAAAAATGGAAGGAATAGGAACTTTGAAGGATTAACTAAACTTTTTCCTTAATTTGTCTCATGTTTATATTTTTTTTAACATTTAACCTTTATTAAGTTAACTTCCGGTATCATATCTTAACTAACCTCCTATTAGCTTATGATGGACAACTATATTACAATTAAAGCTTATAATCTTTTTTTCTTTATATTTATAAGATTTCCATTTTCTTATCCTATTTATCACACATTTTCATATTTGATTACAATTAACCTATGTATAATTTCCATGCCATCCTTCATTTATTTTTGAAATTTCCACACAATAATTCCTTTATTTATGAAATTCACCTCATATATTTTGAAATTTCCTAATTAGGTCTTTAATTTCATGGATCTCCATAAATTCCTTCTAATTTGGTCTTCACCTTTATTTTTGTTTGATTAGCCTATAATTCCAATTTGTCACAATCTCAATTACCTAAATTGGTTCTCTAATTGTGCTCTTTTACTATTTCAATTAGTCAATTTGGTTTTCCCTTTTCTTAATTTTACTAATTGGCCTATTAATTTTATTTTTCCTAATTTTTAATTATCTTTGATTTGGCACTTATTTAAATTTAACTCCATAAAATTCTTCAATTAATCTTCAATTATCATTCCTTGATACTTTAAATTCATCAATTTTGATTCTTCATTTACCAATTTGATGAATTATTCCTTCAATTGGAATTTTCTCAACTTTTAAACTATATCTAATTTAGCCATTTTTTTAATTCCATCTTTATGTTACATAAATGTCTTTAGTTGATCTTCCATTGTATTTCTTTAACACCTTAATTTCACTAATTACTCTTCCCCAGCTTTTAGTTATATAGAGTAGTCCTCAAGTTAGATTCTTTTTAAAGCATTTAGATTGTTGCCAATTTAGTCTCTGGATCATCTATTCTTCAATTGAGGTTTTAACCTATTTATTTATTGTTATATTCTTTCAATTGTATTTCCATATCGTCACTCCTAATTAGACTACTAAAATTTGTGTCCATGTTTCAATTTTCCAATTTGCACAATTTGATTTTTTACAAACTTTCTATTATTTTCAATTTAATCCTACCATATTTCATCTTTTTGCATCAAATTATTTTCTTTGATTCTTTCACTATCTTTCCAAAATATCAGGTTAGAAATTAAAGATACAATACATCCTTTGGGAACCAAAAAATGATAGAAAAATTGTTATTCTAGAGGCCCAAACAAAATTAAAAGTCTATAAAGGCTAAATTATAAATCATGTAAAAAAAATTAGAGCAATAAAGGAGAAAAATTAACAAAATTAAGGTACAAGGGTAGCAAGGAGGAATTACTTAAAGATAATAGTGATAAAAATTAGGCCAATTTAAGCTAATGACATGATTAAAATTTTATGAAATAAATGAAGGAGTCATAAAATTTAGGAAATCACATAAAATGAGGTTTTAAAATAAGAACAATGAGGATGCAAAATTCTTACATTTGAAGTGTGGAGTTAATGGAGAGAAACAAAATAGAGCTATAGGAGTTAAAATTAGAATTAATTGAGGTTTAAACAGAGAATCTTTGAAGAAACCAATAATCGAAGGTAAAATAGAGAAATAAAAGTTTATATAAGGTGAAAATTATGGCAAGTGAAAATTAAAGAATCTAGCCAATGACAGGCAATGAAAAGCAAATTTGATAAACATAAATATGCCCAATTTCCAACAAAACACAATTATATAGTTTCATTTAAAAAAATGCCCAAGAAAATTAAATAGACTTTTCCAACATGAAATTAAATGATAAATAAGGAGGATTGAGGGTCAAGAAGACACCAATTCAAAGAAAAGGTTGTAAAATAACCAATTCAAGAGTTAAATTGAAAAACATGTAAAGAAAAAAAGTTAACTTATGGGTTCAACTAAAGAAAGGGCATTGTGAAGATGCAATTGGTATTGAAGGGAAAAAAATAAAGGTCGAGACAGGTGTCCAATTGAAGGAATAACGTTGATACATGGTTAATCCATAAATACAAAATATTGATGGCAGTTTGCAAGTAAATGAAAAATTCCAAAAAGGCTAACATATTTATGAAAGGGGTCAATTCATAAATTAAATAAGTGAATTTTCTAATTTCATAGATAAAAGAGGAAGACTGCATTAAGAAAAATAAAGTAGGAAATTTAAAATTGCTTAAAATAAGTTTAGGATTATTGAAAGTAGAGTGAGGTAGTATTGAAGGAAGAACATGACATTGTCGTTAATAGTGAGTGATGAATACATGAGATGGCCAATGAGATTTTATCTTCAAGCTAAAGAAAAGAAAAATTTTCCAATAGAAGAAGAGATGGATAACAAGGACCATTTTACTTAAGATATGAATAAAAAATATAAGCAAAAAAAGGAATAGCCTTCTTTTTAGAGCCCTTCTTTCATTTTTTCTTTTAATCTACAAAAAAAAGCTTTCATAAAGCCTTTATCCACCGAAAAAAGAAAAAGCAGAAGAGAAAGTAAAAGAGAGAAAAAAAAGAGAAATATACTTGCTTCTACACATCTTTGAGATATAATTCTCACCTACTCTTTCTTTTTGCTTTCCTTAATTTTATTATGTCATCTTTATATCATATTTTTCTCTAAAAAATTTTCAAAAATAAATAGATTATTATTTTATTTTCCTTAAAAGATCATGCACAAATATGTCATTTTGTTGTATTTGTAAATGTTTTAAGCTAAGTTTATTATGTTTTATATTGGCTCATTGTTATGAGCATGGTTGGTCTAAGGCTTGATAATCTTAGAACATTAGTTCTAAGTTATAGGAAGAGCTAAACATCATGATTAAGTGTTTATCTTAGAGCTAATCAAACAAGCTCCTTAAAAATGTTTTTTAAAAATAACTCTTGAGTTACCCTAGATTCTATCCAATCATTGGGATCCAACGTAAGTTACATTTTATTTTTATTTTCAATTATTTCATTTTTTGAATATTGAATCATCTCCATAATTAGGTTAGCTATTTTTAGGCAACATAGCCTTGAAAAATGTTGTTTTTATCAAGACCATTTAAATGGTCCTGAATTGGTCCTCGTTTTGGCTTAAAACAATCCCATTTGTGCTCAAACATTCCAAAATTTTTCAACATTGTGCTAGGCCCAAGACAGCCACATTTTGGCTTAAAGCAGTTCTAGATTTTGCATAAACTAAAATTTTTAGCACTTCTTCAGTTTCAAAATAGTCTGATTTCAACTCATATAGTCTTGGTTTTGCCCAAATAGCCTAAAATTTTTTGGCATTTTTTTAGTGTAAAGGCAGTCTCAATTTTAGCTTAAAACAATCCATAATTTCCCTCAAATAGTGTTAAATTTTTTAGCTATGTTTTGATGTCGAAATGGTCTCAGTTTAGCCAAAAATAGTCCTATTTTAACTCTAATGTTCTTGGAATTTACTATACCTTTTTATTGTCAAACCCTCGTTGATTTAGTGTAAAAAACAACTTTAGTTTAATAATGTCTCATGGGGTATACAATTTTTTACTAACATTGAAATTTGCATGTAAACGTAAGGTTCATTCCGATAGGTCTTATTTTTATTTTCTTATTTCATATTGATTTTTACTTTTATTTAGGATTGCTTTTAACTATTCATTTACAGTTGCAAAATTTATGTCATATGTTACATCTAATTTTTATCTATGACAAATAAAAGGCAAATAATCAAATTTAAAATGCATTTTTAAAGTTAATTTTTTTTGTCTTTATAGATAAAGCAATATTTAGAATTATAGTGTTTTTTTGAATCTTTTAATGAGCTATTGAGGAGAATTGCAAAATTTCCCATACCATAGAATATCCTTTTCTAATGGTGATTAAGACATTTTTAAAAATATATAAAAAAATCTATATTTTGTAAGACCATTTAGGAAACTTAAATTTTAGATCGTTTTAAAAAAATTATTTTTTAATTTAAGGAATTATCACTAAAAATTGAAACTAAAACCATTAAGCTTAAGACTTATGTTAACATAATGGCTAGGATGTACCAATTTAAAAGCATCATGTAGGTGCTAGTCCTTCCCTGCACTAACCGATTCCCAAACCTATCTTATTTTCTCTAGTTTTCAAAACAGACCTTAAAATTGGTCTCTTTAAAGGAATTACAAAAACTTTATAAAAGGTCAATTTTAATCAAAGACTAGTCACACCTTATCCAAAAGGATTGGTGGTGATTACTATTTTCCATGCTATTTCACAATAACCATACATATCACATTTTGATGTCAAGAAATTTGCGTAAGTAAATCATTTTAATGATTTAACTCACTTTCAAATGAACATTTCTATGTCGGATTTGTGTTTGAAATGTTGTAATAGCTTTGGTGATGCCAATGGGGACTTGTAATAAAAAGCCAGGCCCAGAATTAGCCATGTGTTATCTAGGTCTAAGGTTTCTTAGTTTTGATTAGTATTTACTAATAATCCAATGGATCTTTTCTCATGCATATTTTATTGCTTTTTTATTTATTAATGCCATCATTAACTATCTTTTCTTAAACTATTATCCTATTTAAATTTTAGGCAGTAGAATAAGGTGTAAAAGGTTTGTTAACTCCTCTACATGCACCATAAACATTCATTTGCTTTACATGAGCTCTGTACTTGCGCTTTAATCCTTTTAGGTGGAAGTAAAGTAGCGATCCTTTCATGATGATCTTTTGTATAGTCTAGCATAATTCTTTTAGAGTGTAAATTACCTATGCTCTCGTGATGATCCTTTACATATTTATAGAGGAATATACCAACACAAATTACCCTTTCCACCAAAAGTTTGTGATAAGCAAAGATAGAGGTGTCATACTAGTCTTGGTGGACAATAATAAGGAATAATTAAGGTCTCTCTCTTAGCACCACTTAAACCACATATAATGAACTATATAGGCTAGCCTAGATTGAGCCATGTCAAACCTTTGTAAGAATTAACCTAAAACTAGGTATACATAGAAGTGTTAGGTATACGTAGGAGAACACTTCTTACCTTTTGCATTTTATTTTATGATGCAAACATGCAATGTAAGTGATGATGAATGAACATCATTATCTGTAATAAGATTTATTCTTTCACCCTAATAGTTATCGTAAAGCTTAAATGTTATAATCTAAACTTTTAAATAAGCGATGATGAACGAACATTATTGCCTGTAATAAGATTATTCTTTTGCCTTAGTGGGTGTTGTAGTGCCTTGACAAGGTTTTGTAGAAACAATATTTTTTTGCATTAATTCTTTTATCACAGTGACTTTTCTACAAGCTTATTTAATTTTCCTCATGCCTTACATTGTTATATGAACGAATATCTTATAGCATGTAATAAGATGAATATTCTACCCTGAAGGAACCACAATGCCTTAATCAAAACTTGAAAATAGTTAGGGTAAGTTCTAGGTCAATAATAGGCTTTTACTTATGTCGTTTGTGAATTGTTGCATTCCATACATTGTTAATAGTGTTGTTTGAAGCCTTTGAGACAAATCCTTAATGATAATAAACTTTTTGTATATGTGGTTTGTATCATCTTACTAAATTATTTCTTTTGTTCATTACATTAATAGCATAATTGCACTCACTTACATACATGCATTAGTACATGACATGTATTCAGTGAACTTAGAGTGATAAAGTGAATACTTGTTTAGATTTAAGGGCTTTTTAAGGAAAATTTTCTTTTAAATTAGAGCAGTTAGAACTATCAAACATTGTTAAGCTTGGAAAATAAGCAATTTTCAAGGACAAAAAAGATTGAAAGGGTACCATATGAGCTATTAGAAAAGATGATGTATAGTCAAAAAAAGGTTAGAAAGATGATTATTAAGCTCATAGGACTAATGTCTACTTCTCTTAAGGGAAAGAGACATGTTGAAAACTCAAATACAAGAAGAAAACTAAAAATTCATGATACAATATGGGTGAGAATGGTGGAACCCTTGCAATGAAATGTATGGTATCTAGGAATATGTATTCACAAGTTGCACTAGCTATAAAAAGAATCTTAGTTATCTATGATATATTCTTGCAATGGCATATGGCCATAAGGATTGGCAGGGATTAGTATGGGATTTACCCTTAGGAAAGCACAAACATGTTCGAAATTATGGATGCCAAAGAATTGAGTTTGATGCCTAATTTAATTATTTCACCAAAGTTCAAAGTGCTAGACTGCAAGAAATAAAACAAGACTAGTTATTTATCTACTTCCATTATAATGTATTAGGGAAAGATAATAGAGAATGAAGACAATGAAAGCTCTTGATCAATAGTTTCTAAAATTGTTTGATTGGGTTAGCTATTAGGCGCAACAATGAATTTAATAAAAGTAAGATTCAAACATGGTTATATTTGGTTAAGGCTTTCTTATAACAATGTAAGCATGTAACAAATTAGGTACTAATAGATTATCCTAGCAAAACAAACAATACACACAAAGATGGAGGGATAAAGCTGGCTAGGTGCATTCCCTATTGATAGAGAAGGAAATGACAATGATGCTTATAAACACATTGCATGCTCTTTTTTATAAGAAATTGTTGGCAATGTGATGAAGAACTTTGTCATACATTTTCACATTAGGGGAAATGATTGAAAATGGAATCAAGAGTGGGAAGATAAAAGAAGGCAAGGCATCTAGTGCTAAGGAAAAGAGAAAAATAAAATCCAAGTCTTGGCTTATAGAATGTAGTTGGTGCCATAACGTGGCCCAGATACGAATCATGATTGGCCTGCATTAAAAGGCAAGTGTACCCCTTATTCTTGTTTATATTTATATGTATATCATATTCTTTTATTTTTATGGGTTCATACCTTTATTAGTATTTTTATTTTTTGTGTTCAAAGACAATTCATCAAGATGAATTGTTCACTCTACTTAATCTTAAATAATCATTATGAGATGATTACTTGTCTAGAGTTGCCACCAATCTATTTTGACTAGATAAGATTGATTACCTATTGAAGTTTGTATTTTGAAGGTTACGAAACCCACAAAAACAAAATTTGAGGTCCACGTTGATATTAGAAACCACATGAAAGAGTCTAAAAGTTTATTACAATCATGAATAAGGATTGACCCTCTCATGATCATGAAAATTGGTACCTATTAATCCCATATTAACTTAAATTTGATTTTTATTTGATTTCAACATTTGATGTTTAACTATAATTCCCATATTTAAAAATTTATAAAATAAATTTATCCATATAAGAAAATTGAGTTTTTAATTTTTTTTAAATTAAAACTTCTTTTGCACCCTTCTAGAGAACCAGAAGAAGATGAAAGTTTTATCATTCTCTTTTATATCTGACTACAAAGCCAAAAGAATATGACAGGTTTTAAAAATTAAAATATCTTTTGTACCCCACTAGAGAGCCAGAGGAATACAGAAGGTTTTATTTTTTAGGAAAAAAATCTCAATTTTCATTTTGAAAAGGATACCTCATTATTAAAAAAATATGTAGAACCTGTCTCATATACTGGGAGAAATTTCATGTTGTATAGTATTTTAACATTGAAGACATTGCCTTAATTTAAAAACTTCCAATTTTATAATAAATAATAAAATTTGTGAAAATGTAACTAGTTTAATATATAGTTAAAATGTAACTAAATTGGTTAAGGAAAAATTAAATTCCAACAAACTAGTTCATGCAACTAAATCCATGAATTTTACAATTATAATAAATATAAACAAAACTTTTAGAATGGAAAAAATGAAAAAAAATAGGGTTATAATTACTAATTTTATTAATAAATGGATTGAAAGGACTAAATTGTAAGAAGCTAAAAGTTATGAATTAATAAATTAAAGTTACATTTTAATATATAGTTAAAATGTAACTAAATTGGTTAAGGAAAAATTAAATTCCAACAAACTAGTTCATGCAACTAAAT
>JBBYHO010019974.1:35377-126202 GCA_038382025.1 Adansonia gregorii
CCATGAATTTTACAATTATAATAAATATAAACAAAACTTTTAGAATGGAAAAAATGAAAAAAATAGGGTTATAATTACTAATTTTATTAATAAATGGATTGAAAGGACTAAATTGTAAGAAATTAAAAGTTATGAATTAATAAATTTGTTTACGAATTTAAACACGCAAAAAGCTCGATTAAATATTCGTATGAAAAATTTGTCCAAAAGGATCAATAAAATTTTGGAGAGAGAAAACATCATTGGGCCTTTTCATAAAATTAAAATGGGCCTAATTGGGGCTTATTAGAAAATTAACGGAATAATTACAAATAAACTTATTGGGCTTGTAGAAAATGAAATGGGCTTAGGAAAATCGAATAGGCTTGGCAAGGTTATTGGGCTTGTTCAGAAGTTATTAAGTTTATTAGGCCTATTTGCAATATTTGAAAGTTTTAGGCCCATTAAGGAAATTTGGCCCAAAATAAAATGAAAAATAAAAATTTTTCATGAAAATCCTAAGTGTTGAACTCTCAAAAAAAGTTTTTAAAAAAATTTACGTATAAGAAAAAAACAATTAAAAAAAATTCTAAACTCGTAAAATTTTAAGAGAAAAATCCTTATAAAAGAAAATTAATATTTGAAAAAAAAATTTAAAACTCATAAAATAAATTAAATTTTTAAAAACTGATTTAATACAAATTCAATAAAAATACTGGAAGAATTTTAAAAATTATAAACTCAAAAAAATCTTATCAAAAAATTTACGGAATAAAACACTTAATATTCTAGAAACAAAAAAATTCCAAAAATAGATTCAAATGTTATAAATTGAATTAAATTTAACACATTCGTAAAAATATTAATTATAAAAATAATAAAGATGAAAATTGAAATTCAAAACAATTTTTACTAGAAAAAATTCACGAGCATGGCACTCATGATATTATGAAAAAATTGAAATTTAATAAGTAAATTTAACAACTTGACACTTTATGGTATAAAATGCTAATATAATTTTTTTCTTGATATTTTTATTTTTCATATCAGCATAAATACTACATATATATCAATAAAAATATATGATAGTCGATTTTCTAAATTTTGCAAAATGTTCTTGATAATTTCCTAAGTATGAGAAATTTGACAATGATAACATCCACAAAAATGGATTTTCGAAATTTGACAAAAAATATTCAAAAGTAATTTTTTTCTTAAATATTAATCTTTTTTATCCAAGATTTATTTTTGAAATTACACCTTTCCTGTCATGTGCACTTGCGGGCATTTAGTTATGACTGGAGAGGTCTTGAAAACATCTAATTCACTTAAAATAAGTCTATCCCCAATTGGCAGTCACTAAGTTCTTAGTCTTGGATATCTTGGATTATAAAAAAAGAGGGCTCGAACAAAATTAGGTGTCTATAGTTGCCCCTTTTTGGCCATTGCTAAGAATCAAGAACTGGGCAAATATCAAATAGAGACAATTTCATTCAGGCTACTAAGCTTTAAAAAATAAACAAAACTAAAATGCACGTAAAAATAGAATAACCAAGGGAGAAGCCTTAGGTTAGAATGGTGATTAGGACGAGGCTTAAGTTAAGAAGGATTAACTAGGGTAGAATTTTTGATACTCATCTAAGGTGACTAGGGCAAAACCTATGTCGAAAAGGGTTGACCATGGTAGAACCCTAATCTTAAAGGATGACTAGAGCAAAACTAAAGTAAAAAAGGATTAACCTGGGCAAAATCTAAGTCAAAAAAGTTTGACCACGGCAAAACTATAATAGTCAATTAAGGGTGACAAGGAGGAAACCATATGAATCAACAAGTCTAAAAATGCTAACTGGGATGAAACCATACACGTTAACAAGTTTGAAAGGATTAAACGAGATGAAACCATATGGGTTAACAAGTCTAAAGAGTTGACTAGGATGAAAATATATGAGTCAGCAAGTCTAAAAAAAGTTGAACGGGATAAAGCCATATGAGTTAACAAGTCTAAAAGGGTTAACCGGGATGAAACCATACAAGTCAACAAGTTTGAAAGGTTAACCGGGATGAAACCATATGAGTCAACTTGGGTAGAGATAATGTTTGATATTCGATTGATTTAAAGGGATACAAGGCTTACCTTTCAAATTTAAAAAAGTTAGCATTGTGAATAATTGTTACTTTCCTCTAATATCATAATCAGCTTTTAATTTGGACTCAAAGGCATCTTCAAAAAATATTATGGATATTTCTTTGCTTTTAGCGAAGGGAGCCCGTACTTAAACTTGAAATTGAAGGTTTAAATTGTTAAAAGGCTATCTTATGTTTACCCTATGAAATCTTTCTCTTAATCTTAACTTTAGGAATCTATAAATTGTTCTATCTTTCTTGAAAAGTACAATAATGAATTAGTGGATTTGGATAAAAATCACATTTCACCGTTTAAAGAATATTTTTATTTAAATTATGAAAAGTATCATAAATCATCTAATTTCAAATTTACAGAATAAGATCACCTTCTAATTCTAACCTAAAAAAGAATCTACTTGATCAAAGATTATAAAAATTTCATAATAATTTCAAGAATAAATTTTCTAATATCAGGGATAATGGATATTCTATCTTCATCTATTGAAGTTTCTAATGACTGATAATCACCATTTGGGACATCTTTGAATGAGATGAGAAGATGAATTTAGAAGCACAAATGTGGTGGCACTGCTAAAATTTTGTCTTAAAGAAATTGATATAAGAAAATAAAAGTTTCTTAAGACTAAGCTCATGTGGATGCTCCTTTCATGAGAGCTGTTTGGAAGGAAAACAGTTAGGTTATAACATCTTTTTAACCTTCAAATAGAATAGTCTGATAGCTGTCAAACTAATGTTAGTAAACATTAGGTATCAAGAGTTTAATTCAAAAGGTTTTTGGCAAGCATCAATTCCTAAGGTAGGGTACAAAAGTTTTGAAAGGTTATTTTGAAAAAAATTAATGTTTGGGCATTTGACTCAACCTTTTACTAATATCATGAAGTTTTTAATGGATTAATATGGACAAGTTATTTTATCGATTTAAGGGCAATTCCAAAGCCATTAAGTTTTTTTTAAACTACCCTTTTTGGGTTTTCACTTTAAAACTTTATTTTTTAAGTAATTACCCCATCAGATTCTTGAGGACTCAAAAATCATCGAAAAGGATGAATTTTGAAAGGAGTTTCCTAAGAATGGCCTGACAGCTTAAATAGCTATGTCTGATCGAAATTGAATTTTATAGGTACATAACACAAGCCATGGTTTAGGGTTCAGAAAGAAAGGATAAACAAGCCTAAATCAAGTGTTTTTAAGCGCGAATGAATCAAAAGTCATTTTTTTTCAAAAGGATTCCTATTTGACCTGCTTCATTTTTTAAGGAACTTGAACTTTGAACTTACTTCATTTTTTCCCTTTGAAGGAACTTGAAATTTAAAACTTTTTTTCATGTTTTATTCGGAAAGAACTTGTGAGTTAAACTTTCTTCATTTTTCACTTTGAAGGGACTTAAGAATTAAACTTTCTTCATTCTTCAAAATTTATATTATGACAACTAACTTGTTCTTCTTGTAACTTTAGAATGAAATTTGCCCGTTCTAATTTTTGAAGCTTTTCTTCACTTGCCTCTTTTATATGGAAGATGATCCTCGATTACGGTTTAAAAAAAAATTATCTTGCTCAAAAGGGACTACAAAGGGAATAATTTTTTATATTTACAGAAGGATAAAGGAAGATAGCCATTTGTCATTTAAACAAAGCTATTTGAGCTGGCAAGTATTTCACTAGGAAAAAAAGTTGTTTTCTTTTTGAAATCATCTTGAATAGTTCAATAACATGATGTTACACTCCATTTTTAAAGGCTTAAGGTATTCCCCTCAACATTATCAACTTTATACCCACCAATGAATCATGGTTGTCGTTGAGCCTTCAAGAAAGAGCCAAATTGGTTTAGGAAAACATCATGGATTTCATATCTTATATATCATATATCAAATAGAAAAGGTTTTTTTAGCTCATATTTACTCTTGTTCTTCCTAAATCAATGATTTAGAAGAGTGCCATGAAACTTATGGTGAAAGGTTGCATAAATGAAGAAGATCTCTAAGTTAATATCGTTATTTCAACAGATATCAAACTATCGAATCTAAATCTTTTAGTAGGATAACTTGTTTGTTTAATTCTCAAGGAATCCAAAAAAGAACATTTGGGTATGAAAGGTTCATGGCTATTAAAGGTTTATGGTTGAATGCCTAGGATAACCATATAAATGAAAGTGAAGGATCTTTTTGAGAGGTTCAACCTAATAGTGATCATCTACCAAAGAAAGACATTTTAAAAGTTTTCATTATCCTAAATATCGAAAATCATTATTAACAAAATTCATGTTCCATGACAGAATACACTTTATTTATAAGTTAAAGTTTATTTCAAAATTCATAATTTCTAAAAAAGATACAAAATTTTAAAGTTAAGATAAAAACTACCCATGATTAGTATACGACCATAAGGTCAATGACTCTTAGACCAGTTGTCCTTGATAAGCATCCACCATTCATCGAATTTTGTTGGATTAGTATTCCTTAAGGCTTGTATTTCCATGGTATCTTCTAAAAAGATTTACCTATCCTTCTCATTAAGGACATGTTTTAACATGAACTTGAGCAATATATTAGGCTGACTGTTATTACAAAAGACCATATGTTGGATTGATGAAAAACAAATAAATCTTTCTTGAGAACATGGCCTCAAAATATTCAACAATAAGGGTAGTTTTCACTTTCGTGTCATAATTGATCATATGAATAGTCTAGCAATAATGGGATAAACAACAAATTCAAGAGCACCAAATAGCCTTGAGCATAGCCCCTATATAAGACTTAATTCTTTATTGAAGTCTTTAACAATAAAGATTAAAAGCTCATCGCATAGCCAAGGATCCTCCAAGCCATTAAATTGAAATTTACAATAGCTTACAATTCCTCAGCCAACCTTGTTGGATAAAGATCATGGTTCTTTATTTGTAAGCTATTGGATACAATAGCTTACAATAGCTCACATTGAATAGCACATATTGGTTGATAAAATCTGTTAATAGAAAATGTTACATTTTGGTGCATATCTTCTATAATGTTATGTTCGTATGTTATTGATTTCCCTAGAAGTATTGTTATTGAGGTACTCAAAGTAGCGTAAATTATTAAATGGTCTAGTTTTTCAATCATTATACTATCATTATTCTTATTAGTTTATTTCAACTGTTGATAAGAAATCTCAAAAACTGCATATTCCCTACCATACTCTTTTTCTTTAACCTATAGATGGTATTGATGCATCACCAATTTGACTTTTCAAGTTTGCACACTTTCTTCAAACTTTTATAAAGAACCATGATCTTTTTCTAGCCTTTTTGAACTCTATTTTTTATGACAGATTTGGTCACTCTCGTCTTATGCCAACGAACATACTTTTTATGAGTACTATTTTGATTTTGGATTTTGTAACACTTCATTGATTAGTAGTGTAAGCATTAGTTGTTAGATGAAAGAAGTGGATACAACTTTTATCTTGTCTTACAGTTGCTCAAGTTGCTAAGTGATAAAAGGTTGAGGATGAGGACACAGTCCAAATGAATTTCTCTGTTTTTTTTGAATTTTTATGGTCATAACTTTCATCAGCTGTGACTTATTAGCATTTATTGGTAGAATAACTTTTTCATCCCATAAATGTTACCTATTTCCCTTTAGTAAGCTTTAAGCTTAGCATAAATATGTTTTATGGGAACGGCAACTATATGCTGAGTACCATAAAGTGGTTACCTTTCAGTTTATATTCCGTCAAATCTCTCTCGAAAGAAGTGTTGGTATGACATGAGACTATATGTGAATTTCTTTAGTTATGCCTTTGCTTTGGCACAAACCTTTCTTTCTTATTAAAGTAAGGGACCACCAATTCTTTTTGTGCGGTGATTCTTGTATCTACCTTTTGTAAAGAGGCATCAATGTTTATGTGGATGGCTAGTGCCAAACTATGAACATGTACGTTTTGGGTATTTTTTGGTTACAGATACCTTTTGGATGTTGGCAAACTAGCTCTCTTGTCTTGCGTGGTTCCATTGTACTTACAATTTATGCTTGTATTTCTTGGTATTGTATGGTATCTTTCATTTAGTGATTTATGTTATTCCACCTTAAAAATGGGAAAAAGAACTTAAATCAATTGCATGAATATATATGTATCTTGCTAATAGTAATCTTCATTATCATCCATGTATCTATGGCAATGAATGTAAAAATTAATGATTGAATTAATAAGAAAATACATGGATGAATGAATGAATGTATAAGTGAATGAATGAGTGTGTGAGCCACAATTTAATGACACCAATTAGATGCTAAGCAATTGGCTAATTATTAGACATAAAGATTATTATGAAGGCAAGAATCTTAGAAATTCGAATCATAAGTCAGCACTATTGTTTCATCTACCAGAACTTTCTAATTTATTCACTCATTGTTAGGGTACACAACCACATTTATAGGATCCTAAAGAAAAAAAAGTAACAAAAAGAACTACTTTTGCAAAGGCTTCTTTTTCTTAGCTGTGTTAATGTTTCTAAAAAAATTTTGCAAATACTTATCATTCTTTTTAGACCTTTTATTTACAAAGCCCACCAAGCAGCCAAAAAGTTATCTTCACATCATTTCATTGTCCCTAGGCATTTTAATACTTCTAATAACATGACTTTTTTTGTATTTTTATCCGATGTAAACCCTTAACCACTTTTATCAGCTTATCGAGCAGATTTTGTATTCCATGGAGTTATGACCATACTTTTCTTCGATGGACTCTAACTTGCTGATTCTTGCCTCTAAATTATTGTCCATGCCCTGATCCTTAACATGCGATGAATTTAGCACATCATGGAAATTATGAAGCATGAACATATAAACAAATGAATATATGAACTTTACAAATTCAAATGAATTTACAAGTTTTCATGGAATATGGATGTCATGCAAAAATTTAAAAGAAAATATTCTAACATTATCTTCTTTCTTTTCTTTAGCATACCTGAAAGCATTAAAAATTTGTTAAATCCAATTATTATTTTTATTTCATTTTTATTTTTTGTTTTGAAAGAAAGGTTCATGTTTCTTTTTCTTTTTCTCTTCTTTTTTTCTAATTAAGAATCCATGAAACACTTTTTTCCATCCACAAAAATTTTTTATTAAAAACAAAATACCAACTAGAAAAAAAAGCTCTAAAAAAATTCATCACAATATTGCAAACTAAGGCTAGAAATAAATAAATAAAATTTATCATGGTAGCATAACAAACATCTATTGCTACCAAGAAAATCAAATTATAAGAGCTAAAAGGTTAGAAGCATTCCCTTATGTGTACCTAATTTCGTATCTTTTAAAACTAGCTATGGCTCTAACTAGGTGAAGCGTTACGGTTCATTTCATGAAGTTTAGGCTAAACATCTAACTATGTTCTTGAATTGTTCCTTGAGTCTGAAAAGAACTAACAAGGTATCCTAATCCTTACCCATCATGAGTTTATGTCGAAAAAGGTTTAATTCAAGTAGGAATATGTTTCCTGCCTATAATGAGGCTAACACCTCAGGCAGGTGTAGGAATTCACACTTGATAGGTTCTTCACCAGCCCAAACAGAGGCTAACACCTCAGAAAGCAGAGCCACTTCACCTCTTCCTAAAATATTGGGTTACCTATGCCTCCTTTATATATTTAAAGAAAAATCTAATGAATATGCATGTTCACAGTGTGTGTGGGGGATTTTCAGACTTGACTATTTAAAAAAAAACCTATCTTAAATTTTCCAAAAAATAATGCTATAAAGGAAATGATAGGGTTAGTGAAAAATATACCAGAATTTCATAAAATAAAAGTTTTTATTCAAAAATATCAGGAATTATAGTTAAATACTTATTGAAATCAAATTAATCAAAATTTATTTAGCACGTGAATACTTTTAGGCATGACTTTCTAAGTTGCTCTAAGTGGAGTTGCCAAGGTGTAGCAACATGGCCCGAATACGAATCCCGACCAGCTCAACTTAAAAGGCAGGTGTAACCCTTGTTCCTGCATATATATATATATATATACATCATAATTCTTTTATTTTTTAGGGGCCTATGTCTTTATTATTATTTTTATTTTTCATGTTTAAGGACAATTCCTCGAGATGACTTGCTCACTTGACTTTATCTTTAGTAGTATTAAGAAACGACTATTTTTCTAGAGTCACCACTAATCAATTTTGGCTAGGTGAGATTAATCACCTACCAAAGTTTGTATTTTAACGATTACGAAACCCATAAAAATAAAATCTAAGGTCCATGTTGATACCAAAGATCATGTGAAAGAGTGTTGGAATCAGTTACAATCACAAGTAATGATTGACCCTCTGGTAATGCCTAAAAATTGGTAATTATTAATCCCGTGTTAACTTTAATTTGATTTTCATTTGGTTTCAACATTCGATCTTTAACAATATTCCCATATTTATAAAATTTGTAAAAGAAATTTATTATTCCATATGAGAAAATTAGGTTTTTAGTGTTTTTGAAAATCAAAACATTACGCTTTTGGAGAACTAGAAGAACACATAGGTTTATCATTCTCTTTTGTACCTTATTGGAGAGCCAAAAGAATATAAAAGGTTTTATTTTTTAAAAATTAAAAAAGGTCTCAATTTCTTTTGAAAAATATGTCTCATTATCAAAATAATTTGTAAAACCTCTCTTATATACTGAGAGAATTCCCATGTACATTTTAACATTAAAGACATTGCCTTACTTTAAAAATTCTAATTTTATAATAAATAATAAAATTTGTCTTAAAACTTATTTTTGACTACATGTACGAAACTAGACTCCAAGGACTTAAATATGGTTGATAAGTACCTTAGAACTTTAAAGGACTCAGTTTTAATGCAAAATTATCAAAATACCATTGGGATATACCTCTAACATAAAGGTAACCTAGTAACCCTAAAAGACTCGAAAATGGTCATAAAATATGAACCTAACCTTAATTCACACCTTTGTCATGAAAGAATCCTAGTGATTACATAAGACTCGATTCTAAAAAATTACTAAAATACCCCTATCGATTACCTTCGTCTTGAAAGCATCCTAGTAATCCTAAGGACTCTAAAATGATCAAAAAAATATGAACCTAATCCTAATGCACACCTTTGTCATGAGAGAATCCCAGTGATTACATAAAACTTGGTTTTGAAAAAAATTACTAAAATGCCTTTAAAGACTAGTTTGTCTTGAAAGCATCTTGGTAATCTTAAGGACTCTAAAATAATAGGAAATGATTTCACGCTAAATGGGAAATTAGAATATCAATGGTGATTTAAAATATAAAAATTACAATGAAGCCCTTAAACTTTTCAAAATTGCATTTCATACCCTAACGAAAAACAAAAAGAACACGAAAAGTTTTAATATATTTTACACCCATACCAATCTATTTTGGCTAGGTGAGGTTGATTACAAAACCCTTTAAAAAACTCTAAGATCCAAGAATTTATTAGATTTGCTTGAAAAAACCTTAGAAGTCAATTATGCTGGAAGTGAGGATTTGATCCCTCTTTTAAAGCTTGAAAATCTTTACCTTTTACTTATGTATTAATTTAAATCTTGATTTTTATTCAATTTCAGTATTTATTGTTACGATGTGCCCTTTACCCATTATACAACACACAAATTGCTTGTATAGTGACATGCATGGCTTAAAAAGAATTGTTGTCTTTAGGTTTGATTAGGGGTAATAAGATAATGGCAAGGGGAAGGACTGTTGGACATATTGCTTATGTAATCGATCTTGGATGGCCACCATGAAGAGGTTGAAGAATTAGAGTTGCAACTGATAATTTTGGCCTAGGCATAATTGAATGCCTATTAAAAATGATATTCTAAGTTATGAACTTGAAACATAGATTTCAAGGTCTATGAGGTGCAAAGATTCTTCATTGGGTTCAAGAGTTAAGGATTAGCACCCCTATAATACCCAAAATCCATACTCGCTGGTCATGTTTTATGTTGGTTTCGATTTTTTTAGTTTTAACTTGTCATTATTTTGGTATAATCCTCTTTTAATGCATGAATTTTGCGTGAAAATTGTAAACCAAGTTTTACAGAAAAATTTAAATCACATAGACATAATAGAGATAGAGCATTGGGCTTTTAACCTAATGGTTATAGGCTCAAGTCTTGCTCTACCCAAACCTACACTATGCTATACTATTAGTAAGGATGCATAATAGCATACAAAGATCACTCTTTGGCCTTTAGACTCACTTCAGCAATGGGGAACATAGGGATTTTTTTAATGAAAATGATATCAAGATTTAATTTTGAAAATCAGATATTTCATGTCAAGCACTAGAAAGATACCGACATGGAACATTGTCTTGTAATTTTTCAAAAGCAATTTGGAAATATGAATGCATAATGGACATTTGAAAAAGAATTGTGTTAGCAAGACAAAAAAGAATATAACAACATTGCATGAAAAATGAACACATAACAACATAAAAAATGGACAACCAAAGTGTATCTCGTAATTGCCTTTGATTATTGAGCAATAATCGAGATGACAACTTTGAGATATGTTTGGACCCGATAGTAACTTGAGGTGTAAAAAAAGGTTTCAATTTCAAAAGCTTGGCAAAGTCTAAAAAAGAATTTAAACTTTTAAGTGTAAAATAGGGTTAGAGTTAGACTTAGCAAATCATCTATTCATGTTATATTCATATATTTCGTCATGTCATAATCGTGTTTAATGTCTTTTACATTTATATCAATTTTGATACATTTATAATTCTATTAGACAGATTTTGAGAATATATTCATGTCATGTTGTGTCATGTTTTCTTAACTTTATGTGTTTTATATTCATGTAATTGGGTTAAATATTGCCAGGTTTAAATATCACCTTCGAGAATCCCTACTGATAAAAATTTTACTAATTTCTAAAATTTGAATGCAGTTTGTAAAAGCTATGTTGCGGTATCTCCTTGGAGCATGGGGTTAGAGTGTCCCTGAAGGAGAAAATTTTATATTTTTTAAAAAGAAGGAATATTTTTAAATGAAAATAAATAGTTTAAAATTAAAACTAGTGATTCGAATAAAAGGTTAAATTAATCTTTTGTTTACCCTTAACCTAAGCCCAATAAGACCTATTTTGTGACAATTGGCTCCATGCAAAATTAATTGGATGCATTTTGAGACAATTGAAAGTCTCAAAAAAAGTAGTTTTATATTTTAAATAAGTCTAAGATAGGGGATAGCATTGCACTATCACATTTTTTTAATTTAATCTAGGCAAATTTAGCGGTTTTAGGGTTAGAGAGGTACCATTGGAAAAAGGACTTAATGAGGTATAAAGTAAAAATATTCCTAAAAAAATTCACTTTTATAGGTGAAAATAAATTTTTAGGTTAGGTCTAATGCAATGTTGATAGCACATGCAAGAGGAAGAGTTTTAGCAAGTGTTGAAAAATGATTCTTAACTAATATGGAATTGTTAAATTGGAAACACTACTTTTTTAAAAAGGAAATTTTAGAAAAATTTCAAGAAAAATATTTTAAAAATTCAAAAAAAAAATCATTTGGTGGGCTGAGATGGCCTAAACAGAATGCAAATCATTGATCCAAGAGGTTCAAAATAACTTTAATTCAAAAAATTGTAACTCCCTAATCTATAATGATCTAAGGGCAAACAAGATACTCTTAGAAACGTAATTTAATGCCTTTTTAAGGAAAAATATCAAAAAAATTCATAAAAAATGATTTAGGGTTTGAAAATGATTTTTTAAATCTTGACTATAGTGCTATCATGGAAAAAACAAGGGATTTTTTTTGGTCTTTTCAAGTTGCTTAGAGCCAAACTCGGGCCATGGACATCTGAACATTGTGATAAAAAGGAATGGGTAACTTGGGTTTCATAAGCTCTTTTGCATAATCCCAAAATAGCTTGGAATGATGAAATAGCCCATTGACCATGTCACAAACAAGGGTATTAAGCTCAACAAGGCATAAACACTTTAAAATAAGTAAAAAGGCTATTTATTTTGGAAACCAAAATATTTAACCTCATTTAACCATGAATCCATACATGAAACACTTGATTTTTCTCCAAAATGAGAGGAGTAATTAATGAAAGCATTAGATCCATGTTATTTTTTAATTATTTAAGGTAACATGGACTTATCTTAGGGCTTTTCTAAAAAAAAATAGATTTGGCAACACAAACAAGACATCCAACAAGCATCTTTAGTCATGTAAGACACTCAAAAAAAGCATCAAGTGATAAGAACATGTTAAAACATCAAAAAGGTACTATTTTATCAAAAAAACACGTCATCAATGCAAAAAAGAAAAACATGTGAATGATGAATGAGCATACTAGAATGAGTTGATAGAGACATAAAACCTAATGTGATCATAAAAGAATGTGTTTTCATGACATCAACGTGTGATGAAAGTTTCATAATAGCATGAAAACATCATTTTTAGTTAAGAAAAATTCATGAACATACTAAAATGTATATGGAAGCATGGAATATGACAGAAGCATTAGGAAAATGTTTTAATGATGTGGGCAAAGTCATAGGTAACATAATGGCATGGTTGTTAAGCATAAAAAACATGAAAAGATCATAAGCTCATGGACAAGACATCAAATGGAATACATGAAGCCTACTAATGGTCATGGTTGCATTAAGGTCACTAACATGATCAAACACATGAATATGGCAAAAAAATAAAATAAAATAAGTGAAAACAATATACTAACAAGATCTCTATTAGCTTTTCTTTCTAAAAAGTGAGTTTTATCAAGCTAAATGTGTTACTTTTGAAGCTTTTTCTTACTTGCTATGAGTTATGAAAAAAAATAGTAGAAATGGCTTAAGGAGGTGCTATGAAAGTGTTTTTGTTAGGTGGTATAAAGGCCTACAAAAATGGAAGTGTTTGAGGTTTTTTGGAGACAATGATAACGTAAAAAAGTTGTTGAGAATGTTAAAGTTAAATGTGTGTGAGTGTTCATCCAAAATTGATCTTATAGGCTATGTGAATAATGAAGGCAAAATACAAAATATGGGGGCATTTTGGAGTTTTAGTGCATTTACCTCTAATGTGGACAAGGTACTATGCTCAATTGTCCATTAAATCTATTGGCTTGCTCAGCAAAAATAATGGATCAAGGCCATTTTATGCAATTAAGCAATGAGAAGGATTAATATTGCCCGCTAAAAAATTGCAATAAGTAATGAAAATGCCCCCTGTCATGTCTATTTGGGCTTCAAAAAATGCAATTGATCCAATCACATGTCTAGTGCTGAGGCCTAGTGAATTTTGATGATTTTTGCTATAAAAAATGGCATGAACTAGATAAAAATAACCTTGGTGTATCGATTCAAGGAATGTTTCATCAAGAGTTGGACAAATTTTCCTTACTTATTTCTATACATAGAGCAATTTTTGTTCTTGTTCGTATCAATACAAGGAACTGTGTATCAATGCCACAAGGCTTGCATTGATATTCACGCTTATGTATCGATATATTTTGCCCAAAATATACTATTTTAGCTGCAACATAAATTGGTATCAGTACAAACTCTTTTGGTACCAATACACTAAGCAAAGGTATCGATACTTTGCCTTTCACATCAAACCAAGAGCGAGGTTTTGTGTGCATCAATGCCTAAAGGCCATATTTTGATACCATTAGACAAAATTATTAGTTTTCCATACCTTTAACCCTTCAAAACCTCTTATTTTATCTAGAAATGATGGTAACTGATCGTGCTTATCTAAATAACTTTGATAGTGCCTTAGATAGTGAGCTGCGATGCCTTGGCTATTAGCCCAAACAAAATAGGATGTCCATCGTTGCCCTTTTCGTTTGTTATTGAGCAATGGGAACATGATAGATAAATACACCATTTTGTGGAAGGTAGGGTGATGCCTCTTGAGTGCCTGCTTAGATGAGTCTAGTTAATGTTCGCTATGATGGGTATGATCTATGGGCAATGAATCAAATAAAAGTCTAAATGAGTTTTTTATGTAAGGTTTAACATTTTTACTAGGCTTTTTATATTTTTTTAAGGTTTGACACCCTAGACAAGCACTAGCTAATATGGATTTTGACTCGGTAGGTGCCAAGCTCTTTATGGACAAGCTCAACTAGTGCACAGCTCTTTATGGACAAACTCAACTAGTGCCTAGCTTTTTATGGATGGACTTGATTGATGCCAGCTTTTGTGAGCAGACTTTATCAGTGCCCAGCTTTTTGTGGATAAACTCAATTGTGCCCAATTCTTTGTAGCTGGAGTTAAATGGTGCCTAGCTCTTTGTAGATAAATCCGAAAAATGCCTAGGTTTTTTTTTTGGGACTAACTTGATTAGTGCCTAACTCTTTGTGGACAAAAAAGGATATGCATCTAGCTCTTTATGGACTAAAGGGATACATGTCTAGCTTTTTGTGCACTCAAAATGATAGGCATCTAGCTCTCTATAAACTAAAATAAAATAAGTGTCTAACTCTTCGTGGACTAAAGGGATATACGCTTAGATACTTTACTTGGATAACCTTCCGATTTGCAAGCTCATGGGTTAGGAATTTTTACTTAGAGCCTTTCGAGGCTTTACAAAAGTAGGAATCTGTACTTTAAATTTTTTACTAGTTAACTTTTGAGGTTAGGAGTTTGTACCAAAAAGATGTTAATTGTTATACGAATGGTACATAAGGTTGCAAATACATGTGTAAATGATGCAATATGTTGATCTAGAAACCTAATCCGATAATTTTTTTATGTGTTTTGAGTCATTTGCTCATTTAAGAGTTCAATTGGGTGCCCTCTTCTCTCAGGGTTTACCAATCTTACTCTTTATGTCTAAAGGCTTTTATACATTCAAAGTTGTTTCTATGGGGTATGAGTGGCATATAATTATGAAAGAAGGTCCTAAGCTGGCTTAGCTCATGTTTAAGACTTTTTGAGTGGGTTTCCTCACAAATTTAGTGGACTCATTTTTTGGTTTGACTAAAAGAATTGCTTCTAGTAGTCCACGTTGACTGACCTAAATTTTTGAAATAATACTAATAAAAAGGGAAAAAGAGATTTACGATTTTACCTCTTGAGTAAGGTTTGCTAATGAAAAGATTTTGAACATGTTTTCAAAAAAAGAAGGTCTAAAAGTAAGACCAAGTATGGTTCCAAGGTTCATTCTTGATCATTGGACATGAAACGAAGTTTTTATAAGGTTTTGTCATTTTTGAAGTAATACTGAGAAATCTTGTTATCGATTTTGTCCATTTATTAGGCATTATAATTAAATGATAAACATGATGCACGTTGAATGCTGATGTTGTAAAAAGGATTTAAGAAAGAAATCGAGTAATTGCATTTCATTCAAAAGAAGAAGAGTGTAACTCATGAAAAATTCTAAGGCATACAAAAGAGTTAGGAATAAATTTTCTGAGGAGTTAGTGGCTTTGATGCTAATCACATGAATTTTCTATTGAGTACTTTCAGAGACCTTTCTTAAGTAGTCAATCCTTCTAGTGTTGGTTGACCTATGAGGAGACTCTTTGGATTGCCCCATGATGTGATGATTATGCTGGGTTTAGATAGGCTCTACTTTTTTTCTCCAAAGCTTGGGTGAAAATGAGGTTTGACAGGATAGGTCAGAGTAGGATAGGTGGATTAGGTTATGATTTGGCATTTTGGTTATAGTAGGGTGCGTAGGCTAGGTTGGTGCTAGTCTAGGCTAGTGATCATCCGAATCTAGTTAGGTTTGGGTAAAGAAAAGTTTGGTCACTTAAATAGCTCTTTCAAGCTTTTGACTTAAGCTGGTTTGTTTTCCTAGATGCCATTTAGGTTTTCATCCAAGGTTTTTTGGGGGATTTATAGGATGCCTTTTTGGGTTTCACCCTAAAATCCTATTCAGGATAGTATTTCTTGATGGAATCTAAGTTTATAGGGTTAGGCAAGTCATCATCATTCATCTCTGTTAAGATTAGTGCTCGATCAAAAAAATGCATTTCACCATGTATGGTCCTTTCCAGTTTGGGTTCCATTTTCCCTAAGCATCTATATCGATTACAAGGATTTGTTTAAGTACTAGTTAACCTTTTTGAAATTGATAAGGGTGGGCCTTTTTGTTATAGCTCTCATCATATATTTTTGGTGCATTTGCCCATAGCATATAGCTTTCAC
Organism: Adansonia gregorii; assembly: GCA_038382025.1. NCBI lineage: Eukaryota > Viridiplantae > Streptophyta > Magnoliopsida > Malvales > Malvaceae > Adansonia > Adansonia gregorii. The sequence goes on from JBBYHO010019974.1 coordinate 51,639, forward strand.
CTTTTTCTCATAAGTCCCTGACCTATTCTGTTTCTTTAAGTCATGGTTCCATCAGGACCCTAAATGAAGGGATTTCAATCTCAATGGGTAAAACAACCTTTATGACATAAACTAAGGAAAATAAGTAGCACTCATAGAAGCCTGAACTACAATGCAGTACGCATGTAGTGCAAAAGGTAACTTCTTATGCCACCTTTTATATGTTACAGCCATCTGCTCAACTATTTTCTTAATATTCCTATTGATTTCTTCAATTGCCTTATTCATTTTTAAGAGGTATGAGATTGATTTATGATGCTAAATTTTGAACTGAAAACAAACTACTTGCATTATTTTCTTTTTTAGGTTGCATGTAATGTCTTTAATGATCTATTAGGGGAGCCCATATCTACAAATGATGTCCAATTTTACAAATTTACACGCAAAATATTAGGTGACATTGGCATACAAAGCCACTTCTACCCACTTGGGGAAATAATCAATGGTGTCCAAGGTAATATGGTGCTCGTTTAAAGCCTTAGGAGTGATAGGTCCAATCATGTTCATGCCCCACAAGAGAAGGGCCACAGGGCTATCATTGCACGTAAAAGGAATGGTGGGACATGGATTTTATATAAGTAGATTTGGCACTTATGGCACTTTCGGGCATAGTCAACCCCTTTCAAAAATCAACCAATAGTAGCTTGATCTCATGATTTTTTTTTTCAATTTGATGTTCATTAGCGTGTGTACTACAAATTCCCTTATGGACTTCTTCAAAAATTTTCTTAGCTTCAAAAGCATCTGTAAACCAGAGTAATCTTGATCCCAACTTTTGTTGTATAAAACCCATTGTCCAGAACGAAGCTCGTAGCCATTCTTTGAATGGTTCTCTTATAAATTCAATAGCATGCTCGGGATGCTATTCATCTTGGATGTATTGAAGAATATTATGGTACCATGGTGGTCCATCTCTTTATTCTTCTATGCTATGCCAATGGCTGGAGCTTCATGGATGCTCATCTAAATAGGTGTGACCTTTGACTCTCAGTTTACTTTGAACATTGAGGCTAAAGTTGCTAAGGCATTAGCCATTTAGTTTATTAGTATATGCTATCACAACATGACTTGGATACGAATCCTGACTAGCTCGACTTCAAATAACAGGTGTATCGATTATTCCTAATTATAAATATCATTATTCTTTTATTTTTAGGGACCATATTATTATTATTATTATTATTATTTTTCTCATAATTTATGTCTGGGGACTGAGTTGTCGAGATAAGTTGTTCACTTGACTTGGCTCTAAATAGTAATTACGAAATGACCACTTATTTAGAGTCGCCACTAATCTATTTTGGCCAGGCGATATCAGAATTTGTATTTCAAGGGTTATGAAACCCTTAAAACAAACTTTGAGGTCTACACTTATACCAGAGATCGCTTGAAAGGGTTCAAGAGTCGATTACAATCACGAGTAGGGATCGACCCTCTCAAGATGCTTAGCAATCATACCTTATTAACCCTGTGTTAACTTAAATTTTGATTTTTATTCACTTTCAATATTCAATATTAAATTATAATTTTTATAATTAAGAATAAAATTTTATGAAACAAATTTATTATTCTGTATGAGAAAATCGGGTTTTAATGGTTTTGGAAATCAAAATATCATTCGTATCTTCCTGGAGAACCAAGAGAACAAAAACATTTTTTTCATTATTTATTGTATCTCACTAGAGAACCTGCGGAATACATTAAAAAAATCCAAATATCTTTTGTACCTCGCTAGAAAGTCGGAGAAATATAAAAGGTTCTATTTTATGAAAATTGAAAGTCCTGACTTTCTATTTAAAAAAGATATTTTGTTATTAAAATAAGCTATAAAATCCCTTTCATATACTAGGAGAAATTTTATATATCATTTGAACACGGAGATAGTGCCTTAATTTAAAAAAAAATATTTGATTTTATTTAAAATATTAACCCTAAGACCTGACAATGATCTAATATGACAAACCCTTTCTAATGTATACTTTTGATATGAAAATATCCTAGTAATCATATAGGACTTGGTTCTGAAGTGAAATTACTTAAATGCCTTCAAGGTATACCTTCAACATAAAAATATCCCACTAACCTTGATAGACACTAAAATGATCATGAAATGTTAAATCTATCCTAGATGCACACCTTCAGTATAAAAGGATCCCGACGACTACTTAAGGGTCAAGTTTTAAAAAATTACTAAAATGCCTTAAGGGTATATACCTTTGACGTAAAAGTATTCTAGTACCTTAATGGACACTAAGATGATAAGAATTGATGAATCTATCCTACATATACACCTTTGGCATAAAAGCATCCTGATTACTATCTAAGACTTAATTTTAAAGAAAATTACAAAAATACCCCTAGGGTTTACACTCGACCTATAAGTATCCTAGCATTTAAAGGGTCAGATGACATCATGAACAAACGAACCTACTCCTACTATACACCTTCAACCTATAAGTATCCCGGTGATTACATGAGACTTAATTTTAGAAAAATTATTAAAATACCCTTAAAGTATACCATCGACCTATAAGGTATCCGGGTAACCTAAAGGACTCGAAAATGGTATGAAATGACTATTATACCCTCAAAGGGTAACTTAAATATCAAGATAGACCAAAATGCAAAAATTGCTAATTGGTCTGATAACTTTTTAAAATTACATTTCACACCCTTATGAAAAACTAAAAGAATGAAAGGTTTTAATAATTTCTACATGCCTACGAAACACCATAGGAACGTTAGAAATATTTTTAAAATGTCAAAAACATCATATTAAGTCTAAAATGCAAAGTTTTTCTGAATTATCCTTAAACTTTGCAAACTTTGCAATTTAGTTCCTAAACAAAATAAAATCATAATTAAACACAAAATTCATCACAAAAAATTATGGAAATCATTCCAAAGATCACATGATAAATTCGGCCAAGTACTTATAGCCTTAGAACAAAAATTTTGTAATTTTACAAATAGGTCTTTAAACTTTCTAAAATTACAATATGGCCACAACATGATGTAAAATGCATAAAATATGCTCATACACATCAAAATAAACATCAAAACACTTTCACAAGTATATACAAGCAATCAGCCAAGCATGGATGGCCTTGAAACAAAATTTTTCATTTTTAAATTTAGTCCCTACATAATAAAAAAATCATAAATTATCACAAAACATATAATGAAAAATCACAAAAACCAACCAAAAATCATGCAAATGATTCGGTTAAATACTTATGGCCACAAAGCAATTCTTTAGCTTTTGCAAATTAGTCTTTAAACTTTCTAAAATTACAAAAATAGCCCCAAAATGTTATAAAATCTTTAAAATATGTTAAAAGTATAAAAGCACTTCTGAGGCTGTCTACAACGTTTGTTCAAGCTTGGATGGCCATAGAAAAAATGTACAGCATTTTGCAATTTAGTCTTTATATTTTTTATAATTACAAATAAAATAAATAAAATAAAAACATCACGAAATGATCAAAATTAGATTAAACCAAGCTTAGAATCAACCTTCTGAAGCTTTCAAAAAATTGGAAATATTGTTTTCTAGCCTTTAAAACTTTTAGACATTACAAAATGGTCCTAAATATCAAGAAATATATTAAATACAAGATTATATACCATTCGGCCATCACCATATTTCAACTAAAAAAAATACTTTTCATCACATATATACATAAATATCAACACATATTCATGTCATAATTTTTACTAAGCAAAAATATGCAAAAAATCAACATGAATGATGAATAAATCAATATAAAGCAACATGAAAATTTTTAAGAAAAATAAGACAAAAAAATATATAAAAATTATAACATTTCTACTAAAAATGAATGAAAATAACAAAATAAAAATTTTTCTATAAGAGTTTACCTTAAAAACTTCAAAATCTAATGAATTTTTTTGTGTTTTTCTTTTTTTCTCTTCTCTAAAAGTTTGAAATGAAGAAGTATAATCCCTATTTATAGGGAATAAAGGACAACAAGATGGTAGAGGTTCTACAATTTTTTCTAATTTTATTTATTTATTTGTTTATCATTTATTTTAGATTTTTTTTATTTTTATTAGTTTAGATTTGACTTAAATCAATTATATTTGTCTTTTAGTGGATGATGTCATGCATGACATCATTAAAGTCTAGATAATTTGGAAGATAAAAGGATTAAATTGTAAAAAATAAAAAATAAAAATTATGTATTTGAAGTAAAATTTCATATGATCAATTTAATTTAATCTAATAATAAAAAGAATTTTTATATATGATAAAAAAGCATTAAAAATAGCAAACTCATAAAATTTTACAAAAAAAACCCTTACCAAAAAATTATTATATGTGAAAAAAATATAAAGCTCATAAAATAAATTGAATTTTTACAAACTAAATTAATATGAATTCAACAATGATATTTGAAGAATTTTAAATTAGAAACTTAGAAAAATTCTACCAGAAAAATTTTGGAAGTAGAAAACTCTACAATTTTAAAATGAAAAAATTATGAAAGAAAATAGAAAGCTCATAAAATCAAATGAATTCTAAAAACCTAATTTAATATGAATTAAACAATAGTATTTGAGGAATTTTAAAAATTATAAATTTAAAAAAATTCTCTGAAAAGTTATGGAGTAAAAAAGCTCCATATCTCGAAGAGGGGGAAAATGTAACAAACGTGAAACTCTTAAAATAAAATAAATTTTGAAAAAAATGATTTACTGGTGATTAAATGAAAATATTTAAAGAATTTTGAAGTTCAAAACTTAATAAAATTCCACCGAGAATTTTATGGATAAAGAAAAGCTTGTATTTTAGAGTCGAGAAAATTTCATACAAATAATTGAAACTTACATAAAATTAATTAAATACTCAAAATGGTAAAGATGAAAATACAAGATCCAAAATAAGTTTTTACAGAAAAAACTTCACAAGCATAATACTCACGATACAGTGAAATTTTCCCTGAATATTTATGATTTTTTAAACTGCATATTGACATTAATACTACACTGGTATCGGTAAAAATATATATTGGTTAACCTCTCTAATTTAAAAAAAAAAGTTATCAAAAAATTCTTAAAAATGAGAAATTTGACCATCATAATATCTGTAGGAATAAATTTTCAAATTTTAGTAGTATAAAGTTAAAAAGCTAATTTTTTACCTTGATATTAATTTTTTTATCCGAGATTTGTTTTGTAAGACCTTTGAAATAGCGCTAATTTTGTCACATATACCCATGGTCATTTAAGCATAACTAAATATGTATTGAAAATGTACATTCCCTTAAAGGAAATTTAACTCCATTGGGACAAGGGCCTAATTATATATCTCGGATATTTTTGGACTAACAGGGATAGGGGCCGAACAAAATTAAGTGTCTACAACTACCCCTCTTTGGTCATTGCTGAGAATCAAAAGTAGAACAAAAACCAAATAGACACAGTTTTGTTTGGGCCTTACAAATTTTTTTCCAAAAAGTTTTTTTTTTACAACATATACATATATATACCAACTACATTAGAAAGAACATAGAAAACTTTGCTAATCCTTTTGCTTAACCAAGCAAAGTTAACTTAAGCCCTACTTTAACTTCTTTACCATAGGATCACGTGAACAGGACATTTTGCTTCATTGGTTGCTAACTAAGTGAAGCTTACTAATAATAAATAAACACCTTTGGCATAAAAGTATCCTGGTGATCACAAAGGATTAAGTTCTCACACTAACTTCATCAATCATTCTCCTTAATCGGACCAAGTTAGACATGAAGAGGTTTGAAAAATTTTATGGATGCTTTCAATATCACCATCGAAGCTTTGAAAACATATTCTAAATAAAAACCTCTGAATGCTTTGAATATCACCATCAAAGCTTTGCCTTTGAATGTTACCATCCAAAACTTTGAAAGCATTTTTCTAAATGAAAATTTTTGAATGCTTCGAATATCACCATTGAATATCTTCCTGAATGCTTCAAATATCACAATTAAAGCTTTTTCCAATCCTTCTTTACCTACCTTACCATAGGCTCGTGTGAGAAGGTGATAGATTTTTTAATGCTTTGAATATCTTTATTGATGCTTTTCAAAGCCTTCCACACCTACCTTACCATAGGATCATGTGAGAAGATGATACATTTTTAAATGTTTTGAAATCTTTATTGAAGCTTTTTCAAAGCCTTCTTCACCTACCTTATCATAGGATCATGTGAGAAGTTGATAGATTTTTGAATTCTTCGAATATCTTCGTTGAAGCTTTTTTAAAGCCCTTGTCACCTACTTTATCATAGGATCACATAAAGAGGTGATAGATTTCTTCATGGAATTATTTGATCTTCCTAAAAATTCATTCATGGAATTGTTCAATCTTCCAAAAAATTATTAAATATCAAATTTCAAATTAGTGTTCATTAATTTATTGATATAATTTATGCAATTAGATAAATATCAACTCAAAAGATATTTGTAAACTTCTATTAAAATGATGAAAAGAATCATAATTCATCAAAATTCCAAGATTTATGGAATGAGATCACCTTCTCATTTTACCCTAGGGAAAAAATTTTATTTAATCAAAATCTATGAAAATTCTAGAACAATTTCAACCATGGATTTTCCAATATCAAAGATAGTGGATGCACTATATTCAGATGATGTTAAAACTCTTTCTTTTTATCGATTATCATCATTCATGACTTTCTTGAATAAGATGAAGAAAATGAATTTAGAGGCACAAATGGGGTGGCACTGCTAAAATTTGTCTTAACGAAATTCGTATAACAAAGTCAAGGTTTATCAAGACCAAATTCATATATATGTTTATTTAATAAGAATTCCTTGAAAGGTTAAGAATCAAGTTATAACATCCTTTTAATCTTTAAACACGAAGTCTCAAAGGGTTGATTAGGAAAGCCTTTGACAATCTTTAATTCTGAAGATTGGGCACAAAAGTTTAGAAAGTTTATTTTGAAAGGAATTAGTGTTTAGACATTTGATTCAACTTTGTTGACATCTAAATTAGCATAAAGGGTTCTCTTGCATTAGTGGCTGTCTTTGATGGTTTAGAAATAATTCCAAAGTCTTTAAGCTTACCCCATGATATTATTGAGGACTCAAAAATCATTTAAAAAGATGATTAAAGAGTTTCCTAGGAATGGCTTGCTAGCTCAAATAGCTATGTCTGATCAAAATGGACTTTGTAGGCACATAATGTAGGCCATGGTTCATGGTTTAAAAAGAAAAAATAAATAGGCCCAAATCAAATGTTTAAGGGTAATTCAATTAAGGATCACTTTTTTAGAAAAAATTGAGTCCAACCTACCTTTCGAGATGAACAAATCTTTATTTCTTTATCTACATCTACTTTTTCATTTTTCTTTATTTTTTTATTTTTTATTTTTTTATTTTTTCATCATGTTTTTCTTCATCATTCATTCTAAATATTTGTAACTTAAAATTCTCTTTATTTTTCTTTGCATCTTTAAACTTAAAATTTAAACTTTCTTTATTTTTCAAAATTTACTTTGACAATTGATTTGTTCTTCTTGTAACTTTCGAATTAATTTATCATTTCTGATCTTTAAGCTTTGCTTTATCCCCCATGTAAAAATGATCCTTGATTAGGGTTCATGGAAAGAAAAATAAATTATTAGGCTCAAAGGGACTACAAAAGGAATAATTTTTTATATTTGTGAAGGTGTGGAGAAAGAAGGCCATTTTCATTTGAAACACAACCATTTGAATTAGCCAGCATTTTATTAGGAAAGATGATGATTTTAGAAAGAAATTATTTTAAATACCTCAATAACATAATGTTGCACTCAATTTTTAAAAGGCTTAAGGTATGCCCCTTAATATCATCGGCTTCATAGCCACCAACAATTGCTTAAGCCTTCAGGAAAGAAAATAAGATTAGCTTGGAAAACATCCTAAATTTCATATCTCATGTATCAAGCATTGGTTTGCAAAGGTTTTGTCCAGGAGGAAAAAATGTTTTTTGGCTCATATTTACTTTTATTCTTCCTAAGCCAAGGATTTGGAACAGTTTCAAAGAAGTCATGGCAAAATATTATCCAAATAAAGGAGATCTTAGAATTACTATTATTATTTTAATACATGTCAAACTATTGATATCTAAATCTTTTAGGAGTATAACCTATTTGTTTGATCTTCAAGGAATCCATAGAAAAGAAAATTTGGATTTGAAAAGTCTTTGACGGTGAAAGGTCTATAGTTAAATGTCTTGGTTAATCATATATGTGAAAGTGAAAGACTTTTTGAGAGAGTTCAAGCAATTGGTGATCCCCTGTCGAAGAAAAATTTTCCAAAATGTTTTCATTATCCTAAATATTAGAGATCATTATTAACAAAATTCATGGTCGATGATAATATACATAATATTTACAAATCAAATTCATTTCATAGTTTACAACTTCTAAAAAGTAATATACAAAGTTTTAAAATCAAGATAAAAATTGCCCCTAATTGGCATATTACCATAAGGTTGATAACCCTTAGACCAATCACCCCTAATAGGCCTCTAGTAGCTTCAAAATTTTCCATTGCTAAGGGCTAAAATCACCTAGTGAAACATCAAAAGGTGTATCAAACTCAAAGTTCTTAAAGTAAAAAAATTCCATAAGCTGTGTGTTTATTTCCTATCATCTCAACCATACCATGAAGACAACCACTATATGACTCTTTACCAAATTCTTTAGCAATGAAGATAAAACCAAAAGCTTATGGCATAACAAGTAATCATCCAAGCAATTCAAGTTAGAATTTATGGCAACTTGTAATTATCTAATTTGAATGATCTTAGCCCCCTACTAATATACCTCTCAATGACATCTGGCTTTCCCTTTTTCAAAGCTAAACTTCCCAGCCTTGATGAGATCTCAAACTTTGTCCTCAAGAGTGGGGCAATCTTTTGTAGAATGACCTGCATTACCAGAATGATAATTACTATATTGGTTGATGTCATACCAATCAGGATATAGGGATTTTAGAGGCTCACTTTAAATAAGTGTTAAAAGGTGATTCTTGATAAGCTCAGGTAAAGGCTTAAAATTAGACATAGCAATTTGCTTAACCCTATTAAAATTTTTCTTTTTGCATTTGCTCTGATTTTTCTCCTAAGCACTTGGCTTGTGTACAGATATAAAGGTCAGTGTAATTGTAAGCATAGATTGGGAAGGATCATGGGATGCACTGGATATACTATTTATGATAGGGAAATAGGGCTTATAAGAATGACACCGACATAGAGCAATAATTCCAATTGGTTTATTCATCTGGAAGATAACTTGGATTTCTCTTTTATTTTCAAAAGCTTTTCTTTTATCCATCATGCGCACATCATTAACTTGCATCTTTATATTTTTGATGGCATTTTCAATCATTTCACCAGAGGCCACTATGTTAGTGAAATTCTTTATGACACTTCCCATAAGTTTATAAAAAAATGGATTTGGTAAGACAGTCAGAAATAGAGATACTATCTCCTGTTCTTATAAAGGTGACTATACTTGGATAACTATATCCCTTTATCTCTAGGCATACTACATGAACATTTATGTTGATTTTTTCTCCATATTCTAAAGAAATAATCAGTCTAGTGCCCAATCTAAGACATGTTTGTACTATTAAAGAAAGCATTAGCAAAGTTTTCCCAACATTATACTTGACTCTATTCAAATCATTATACCATCTTAAAGCTAACCCTAATAAGCTTGCTTGAAAACAGTGAATAAAAAGCTTGTCAATGTATATGTATCCAGTTATTTTTCTAATATACATTTTGATGTGGGCTTAAGATGAAGTAATGCCACTAACTTTTCAAAGTTTAGCATCTTAAACTTGGGAGGGAAAATTAAATCTAGTACCAAACTCAACTCATCCACTTTAACACTTCATAAATCTCTTACCCATTCTATTGCTTTGAGCCTCTTTCTAAGGAGCTAGTATTTTTCTTTATTATTCTCGAGTTCAAACCTTTTTTGAGTCTTAAGCTTGAAACTTTCTTACTTAATAAGCCCATATGCACCCATTGGATTGTTCTAAATAAAATTTGGTTTTACACCTATTACCTTTTGTTAAGTAAGGTTAGTAGGAGTATGTATTATAGGACAAGCTCCTATAGGTTAAGTTCCTTAAAGAGATTGCCCTTTTTCCTTGATAAGCTGGAAATAGTACTAGGAAGATTCCTTTGATTTTTTGGATTTTTATTTTCAAACTCTTTCTCTCTAGCCATTTTTTCTTTCATCAGCTTAAAAATTTGTACTTACATCACCTCTTGTTGTTTCATTATAATTTCTAGGGCTTATTGATCATCTCCCTCCATTTTTTGTTAATGTACAAAGATTTCACCTACCATGGTCAATATGTTTGACTATCTTGACACTCCTGGGTTGGAAGAAATAAATTCCTTTAGAAAACTGATAAATCTAAATGAAGCTTCATTTTACCCCTTCACCCTTATGAAATGCACATTGTAGAGGCATGTATGAATGTACATATACAAATGGGTGCAAGAATGAAATTAATGTAATGTCAAAGGCAAAAATTTATGAACAAATATATGCAAAAGGCCCATTATCAAAGAGACTACCCTAAATAAAATTAAGATAGCATGGTGACTTAAGGTATAATATATATAAAAAGGAACAATAATAATAAAAAAATAAAGAAAAATTAGCCCAAATAAATAAGAAAAGAATTAATATATTAGAAATAAAAGTTGCCCTTAGTAAATTTATTAGGGTATTATAACATCTATTGAGGCAAATGAAAGGGCCTTATTGCTAGCGATGGTGTTTGAACATCATTGTCTAATGTTTAGGTCTATGCCATGTAATTAAGGCCATATGTATGACTTGTAAGGCAAAAGAATTAATCACTTTACTACTGACGATGTTTATTCTTCATCATTTAATTTCTTAATTAAAACAGTGACTGCATCTTCTAAGATGCAACAGGTCTTACCATAAATAACGATGTTCAATTATCACCACATAGTTCACATGTTCATAACATAAAATAAAAGAAAAGTATAAGAAGTGTTCCCCTATGTGTACTTAACTCAGAGCCTTTTAGAATCGAGTATGGCTTTGACTAGGTAAGGCTCTTACAGTTCATTACATGAAGTTCAGGTTAAACATCTAAACAAGGTCTCGAATTGCCTCCGAGTTTATAAAGAACTAACAAGGTGTCTTAATCCTTACCCCTCACAGGTTTATGTCGAAAAAGGTTCAATTCAAGTGGGGGTATCTTCCATGCCCATAATGAGGCTAACACCTCGGGCAAGCATAGAAATTTACACTTGATAGACTTTTAGTAAAAATTATCAAAATGCTTATAGGGTTTATCTTCGACCTATAAGTATCCTAACACCTAAAAAGATTGGCATAATGAACCAATGAACCTGTTTCTATTGTGCACCTTTGGCCTATAAGTATCCCAGTGATCACATTAGACTTAATTCTTTAAAATTACTAAAATACCCCTCATGTAACCATCAACCTCTAAGTATCTCGACAACCTAAAATACGCAAAAATGGTATGACATGATCATTATACCCTGCATGAGTAACTTAAATATCAAGATAAACCTAAAATGCAAAAATTTCTACTAGGTCCTTATACTTTTTAAACCTGCATTTCGTACCCTAACAAAAAATTGAAAAGATATTAAAAGGGGTTGTAGTAATTTCTACACCCTTACAGAAGACCATAGGAATGTTAAAAATATTTTTAAAATGCCAAAAATATCATAGTAAGTCTAAAATGAAGATTTTCTCTAAATTATCCCTAAACTTTGCAATTTAGTCCCTATACAAAATAAAACATAATTAAACACAAAATTCATCACAAAAAATTATGGAAATCATACCAAAGATCACATGATAAAATTTGGCCAAGCACCTATGGCCTTAGAACAAAAATTTTGTAATTTTACAAATAAGTCCCTAAACTTTCTAAACGTACAAAATGGACACAGAATTATGTACAATGCATAAAACATGTTGATAGACATCAAAATAAACATGAAAACACCTTCACTAGTGCACACAAGTAATCGACCAAGCATGGATGGCCTTGAAACAAAATTTTCCATTTTTACAATTTAGTCCCTATATAATAAAAAATCATAAATTATTGTTATCAAATTTATACCATGCAAGTGCACATATCTTAACAAGTAATATAGTAATAAATAGAGTATCGTTCTCACGAGGAATTGTGCTAAATCTGCTAAGTACTAAAATTAACACAATTTAATCTTATTAAAATATTTAAAAGATTCTTAATTAAAATTAAAATGAAACTAGATTAACTATATTAAAGTTAACTAAAATAGTAAAGAAATTCAAGTGAGGTTTACTTAATCAATAATAAAAACCTAGAATTGTAATTTCCCCTAACATTTCATTTGAATTTGTTTTATCTTTTTAACTTGACCAATGATATTGAGTTGTTAACCTAAAGTTCTAATTTATTTATAAGTATATTCTGATGGTCTTATAAAAATATCTCTTTCAACTAATTTACTATTTTTCTATGCCAATTGAATTAAAAGAAACTCATTAAGCTTAGACTCTAATTTGATTACATATGGCATGCTCGTGTATTCCTATCTAACAAGCAGATCAATTCATCCTAATAAATGAATATGAGACATACATCATTCAATCTCGGTCTAAACACAAAACTCTTTTTTCCAAGTTCATTAAGGCTACTAAATCAATCTAATTGGTGGCCAGTCAACTAGAAGCATTAAGAACAAGGAACAAACAACTCAATTATCATTAAATCAAGAAAAAAAAATATTCCAAACTGCATGTTGAATTCCATTATAATCCTAGAAAAATAAATTTAGCTCATATTGATTAAATAAAACACAAAACAATGAAGTTCCACCATCATAAATATTATAATAAAGATAAAAGATGAAGGGTAAAGAGAAAATTGAGAATTGTTAAATCTCAATCTTCAACTTTTTCGATCTTTCTCTTATCGCAAAATCTTGATAGCTTCTTTTCTTCTTTAAAACTAATAGCTATAAAATATTTAGGGATGCCTCTAAAACCTAAACATAAGGATCCTATTGATAGGCAAAAACCTGAAGTGGGGAGACTTATTTGCAAGTAATTTGAGCATGCATTTTTGGAATTTTCAAACTTGGAGTCACCTTGCTTTCTTGAGTCCACTTTTCCTTGTTATACTTTTAGAAGATCCTTAGGGTTTTTGACCAAAAAAATAGGTAAATTATTTAAATAACTAAGTATTAAAATATAAGAAAAGTAAATAGGACTAAATTAAAAACTACTAAAATAAAACATTACTAAATTGAAAACTACGAAATATGAATGATATGTAAATAAAAATCTATAAGACCTAGCTGATTTAATATGTATAATGAGACTAAATAACTTTATTTTATAGAGTTATCAATTATCACAAAACATATCATGAAAAATCATAAAAATCACATAAAAATCATGAAAATGATTTGGCAAAACACTTGCAGCCGCAAAGCAAATTTTTAAATTTTGTAAATTATTCTTTAAACTTTTAAAAATTACAAAATAGCCCAAAATGATATAAAATGAATAAAACCCATTAAAATATGTTAAACTAAGCATAAAAACACTTCTAAGGTTGTCTACAAGGTTCGACCAAGCTTGTATGGCCATAGAAAAAATTTAATAATTTTTTGTAATTTAGTCCCTATATTCTCTATAATTACAAAATAAACTAAATAAAATAAAAGCATCACAAAATCATCAAAATCAGATAAAACCAAGCTTAGAATCAGCCTTCTTAAGCTTTCATTAAATTTGGAAAAATTATTTTCTAGCCCTTAAAACTTTTAAACATTACAAAATAGTCCAAATACCAAGAAAAATCAAGAAATAAATTAAATACAAGATCATATAAACCAAGAAAAATGTTTTTCATCACATATTTACACAAATATCAACACATATTCATGTCATAACTTTTACCAAGCACAAAAATGCATAAAATCAACATAAATGATGAATAAATCAACATAAATCAACATGAAAATTATTAAGAAAAATAAGACAAAAAATATAGACATAAAAATAATAATATTTCTACCAAAAATAAATGAAAATAACAAAACAAAATTTTTATAAAAGTTTACCTTAAAAACTTGAAAATAATGACTTTTTTCTTTTTCTTGCTTCATTTTTTCTTTTCCTTTTTTTTTTCCTTCCCTAAAAGCTTGAAATGAAAAAGTCCAACCCCTATTTATAAGGGATGAAAGACGAAAAGATAATAAAGGTTCCAACAATTTTTGCAATTTTATTTATTTATTTATTTATTTATTTTTATTAATTTAGATTTGGCATAAATTAATTATATTTTCCTTTTAGTGGATGATGTCATGAATGCCATCATCTAAGTCTAGAGAATTTGGAAGATATTTGTATAATCTATAAAAGTATACAGTAAAAATTAGTTAAAAGGATTAAATTGCAATAATTAAAAATTATGTATTTGAATAAAATTTCATATGATTAATTTAATTTAATCTAATAATAAAAATAGTTTTTGTATACAATAAAAAAAATTAAAAATAGCAAACTTGTAAAATTTTACGGGAAAAAACCTATATTAAGAAAAGTTATTATATGTAAAAACTGTAAAAATCATAAAATAAATTGAATTTTTATAAACTATATTAATATGAATTCAACAATGATATTTGAAGAATTTTAAAAATTATAAACTCACAAAAATTTCACTAAAAATTTTATAGAGTAAAAAACTCCATATTTCAAGAATAAAAAAATTATGAAAGAAAATGTAAAACTCATAAAATAAAATGAATTTTTAAAAACTGATTTAATTTGAATTAAGTAATAATATTTGAAAGATTTTAAAAAATATAAATTCAAAAAAAATCCATCAAAAAATTACAGAGTAAAACAAATTCCATGTCTTAAAAATGGAGAAAATTCTAAAAAATAAAAAACTCATAAAATAAATTGAATTTTGAAAAACTAATTTAATGGTGATTATATGGAAATGTTTAAAGAATTTTGAAGTTTAAAACTTGAAAAGATTCCAGCTAGAACTTTACAGAGAAAGGAAAGCTTATATTTTAGAGCCAAAAAATTTCAAAAAAAAAAACTAAAGCTTATATAAAATGAGTTAAATATTTAAATTATTAATTTACAGAACTGTAAAGATGTAATCCATGATTCGAAATAAGTCTTTACCAAAAAGATTTCATTGGCACAATACTCATGGTATTGTAAAAAATTTAAAAAATAAGTGGCAAAATTGCCAACTTGATACCTCTTGGTAAAAAATTCCAATATGAATTTTCTTTGAGTATTTATGGTTTTTGAAGATGCATATCGACATAAATACTACACTAGTATCAATAACAATATAAGAGAGTCAACCTCCCAAATTTAATGAAAAGTTTTCAAAAAATTATTAAAAATGGAAAATTTGATGATGATAACATCTACATGAACCAATTTCAAAATTTCACAAGTATAAGTTAAAAAGTTAATATCTTACCTTGATATTCATTTTTTTTTATCTAAGATTTGTTTTGTATGACCCTTGAAATGGCACTAATTTTGTCACGTGCACCTGCGGCCTTTTAAATACAACTAAATAGGCCTTGAAAATATACATTCCCCCTGAAGTAAATTTGCTTCTACTAAGACAAGTGCCTAATTTTGTATCTCGGATATTTTTGGATCGATTGGGAAAGGGCTCGAACAAAATTAAATGTCTAAAAGTACCCTTCTTTGGCCGTTGCTGAGAATCATGAATAGGATAAAGACCAAATAGACACAATTTTGTTCAAGTCTTACAAATTTTTTTCTAGAAGAGTTTTTTGTACAATATACACATTCATATGCCAACTATATTATAGAGAACATAGAAAACTTTGTCGATCCTTCTGCTTAATCGAGCAAAGTTAACTTAAACCCTACTTCACCTACCTTACCATAGGATCACATGAAGAGAACACCTTGCTTCATTGGTTTCTAACCAAGTGAAGCTAAACAATAACAAATGAACGTATTACTCTTGTACAACTTTGGCACAGAAGCATCCTAGTGATCACAAAGAATTAGGTTTTAACATAAACTTTGTCGGTCTTTTTGCTTAACCGGTGAAGTTAGACATGAAAAGTTTTGAAAACTTTTATGGACACATCAAACATCACCATTCAAAGCTTTAAAAACATTTTCTAAATGAAAACCTTTGAATGCTTCGAATATCACCATCGAAAACTATGAAAGCATTTTCTAAGTGAAAATTTTTGAATGCTTTAAATATCACCATTGAAGCTTTTTTTGAATGCTTCGAATATCACCATTGAAGTTTTTTCAAAGCCTTCTGCACCTATCTTACCATAGGATTGCATGAGAAGGTGATAGATTTTTTAATGCTTCGAATATCTCATCGAAGCTTTTTTAAAGTCTTTTATCATCTACCTTACCATAGTATCATGTGAGATGGTTATTGATTTTTGAATGCTTCAAATATCTCTATCGAAGCTTTTTTAAAGCCTTCTTCACCTACGTTAACATAGAATCGCATGAAAAGGTAATAGATTTTTTTAATGCTTTGAATATCTCCATCAGAGCTTTTCAAAGCTTTCTTCACCTATTTTGCCATAGGATCACATGAAGAAGCGATAGATTTTTTTCATAGAATTGTTCAATCTTTCCTAAAAAGTCATCAAATTTCAAATATTAAATTAGTGTTCATTGATTTAATAATATAATTTATGCAATTAGATAAATATTAGTTTAAGAGATATTCACAAACTTCTATTAAAATAATGAAAAGTATCATAATGCATCAAAATTCTAAGATTTATGGAATAAGTCACCTTCTCATTCTACCTGGGGAAAATATTTACTCGATTGAAATCTATGAAAATTCCAAAATAATTTTAGTTATGCATTTTCCAATATAAAAAATAATGGATATACTATCTTCATCATGATGTTAAAACTCTTTTTTTTGATCGATAATCACTATTCATAACTTATTTGAATAAGATGGAAAATGAATTTAGAGGCATAAATGTGGTGGCCCTATTAAAATTTATCATGAAGAAATTGGTATACCAAAGTCAAGGTTTATTAAGACCAAATTTTGATAAATGTTATGCAAACAGTCAAGTTATAACATCCTTTTAATCTTCAAATACAATAGCCTGGCAGGTCTTGAAAATTGACATTCTCTCTGAAGAAAATTTACCTCTACTTGGACAAGTGCTAAATTTTGTATCCTAAATATTTTTAGACTAAGAGGGAAAATGGGTCAAACAAAATTAGATTTCTACATATTCTTTAGAGCCAATTGGATTATGCAAACTAATCATTTATGTTAGTGATTCAAGTTTTTCTTTAGTGCTAGTGGCACGATTGATAACATGCAACACTAATTGAATAAAGCCCATAAAACACAATGGCCATGCAAAGTTAGTAATGAGTTACGATGGTGAGATCCTTATACATCAAAGGTGTGTTTCTAAAAGTGTTCTTATTTATCGTATTGTCAAGATACAACATTAAGAATGCATAAAGACTAGCATATGCTAAGCTTTCATGCATTTAATGCATGTAAGTCTTCGATCTCATAGAAGTTAAAATATAGAGATAATTAAAGATAGAATATAAGTGCTTGTTATATGGAAACAAGTTCATTAAACATGGCTTGTACAAGAACTTCATTTAGCAAAGTCATTTAAGTGTCTGTGGAATATGTTCTAATATGCTAGTTGTGTATACTAGTCTTTAGACTTATGACACTAGGTGATCTCATATGAGGAGTGTGATACTTTGATTTATCTAAAATAGGTGCATAATGGATGGATACTTAGGTACGGTACATTGGCTATGACATGCACCATGTGGTGGATGAATGAGTGATCCAAAGAGGATTCACCACTCTAAATGACATTAGAGACATATGTTCTTGGCTTTAGTTAACTTGATAAAATTATTGGCCAATGCATGATGAATTTAGCAGAAACTTTTTCTCTAAATTCATGAGGTTAATCAAAAGCTGCAAGAATTAACACGGATTGATACTCAAGCAACACTGCACTGTGCTCATGGTCTTTTTTAGACATTTGGCCAAAGGATCGGGGTACACTGAGAGGCTAGTTACTAAAAGGTTTCTTAAAATATCATATTGACTATTCCTACATCCCAGGTAGCCATGTTGCCTTGCAAGAGGCCAATCTTGCTCTGTAAATATAAATACATTTAATTAGGTAATTATATTTATTGCCATTACAATGGAAGCCTAATAGGTCACATACAATCTTGCTCTATAAATTCGGGATTTAATTAAGTATGACTTTATTAAATAAAAGGTATAATGAAGAAGACTTAATTAAATGAGTTCAATTAAGAGTAATTTAATACATAAATTAGATTTATGAAATCTAATTAGAGATGTCTTAATATGGCAATAAAGATAAAAATGCCTTATCAAGATAATATTTATTGTAGGCATGGTTTAGGGATTTCATTAAATAAAGCCAAATAATTATATTTGGAAAATTAAATAACCACTAGATAATTATTTACTTGAAGTAAAATTGTTTTACCTGGGTTAGAAAATTTAATTATGAATTAAATTATCTAACATGTAAATTTAACGATTTGGCCAAAAGCTCTGATTGTCAAGTCAAGAGAGTTTAGTTGTGAACTACTCCACGTTGGGCTTGCTATTGAGCTAAATGCTTGGAATGGCTATCTTTGGTGTACTGTTAGGCTAAAATATTAATAAGTTACTATTAAGGCCTAATACTAGATAAATTAATTAAAATAGTTTTAATTGAGTTCCAAGAAACATTCCAAAGTGGGGCCACTTTTTTGGTATACTGATATTGGGCTTGGTTGACTCAACAAGCCTAACCTAGCCTAAGGTATATTCAAATACATTATTAAGGCTTTTTGGTTGATTAGAACTATCGAGGAAACCCTAAGCACCAACACTAGACTTTTTTAAAGGGTTTAGCACAACACCTATGTTTCTGTAAGCTCTCTTTACACTTTCATGGATTTTCTAAGTGTTCTTGAATCATTCTTGACGCAACAAAATTTTAAAAAATAGTTTTTTAGCATTAAAAGATTAATTTTTCATAAAATTTATGAAATTGGCCAAGCTTCCCTAAGTCTTACTATGTAAATTTACATCATAGGTGATAAGAAAGTGTTTTTAAGCACAATAAAATATGGAAAATATAATTTCTATCCTAATGAATCAAAAAACATCAAAAATTAAGATTTTTGGATTTGTTTGCTTGCATTTGCAAAAATAGCTACTTTTTTATGTGTTATTTTTCTTCTCTTTAGTATAATAGGCTTGGGAATTGTTCCAGGATCACTTTAAATCTAAGTTGTTGGCTATATGTCTTTTAGTTAAGGCTTGAGAAGCCTTCTAGCTAGCACTAGAGAACCACCGAGCCCTATGAAGGCTTTAATAGGCATTTATGTACATCACCTTTAGATGTGGGACACTTAAACTGCTTTTGGCCTTAAAAAGAGATCACAGTAATTAACCCATAATGTGTTCATGTAAATATAGGCACACGCTTAGAGTTATGAATCTCTAAGTAAGTATGATTTTTAATAGATCTATGTTTTTAAATTACAATCTGATCATATGTACATCTCTTCTTAAAAATCTTGAGGAAATTTAAGCTTTTCTTTGTTTAATTTCGCTGAGTAAATTTAACTCTAATTAAATTTTTATGCTTATATCAATATGCATGAGCCCAAAATTTCCTTTTAGATTGTTCTCCTAAGGTAAATGTTAAAAGCTAATTTCACTAAAGTCTTGTCTTAGTTTAGAGATTAGATTCTTGTACCAGAGTAGCTTAGTATCTCGGGTCTCTCATTCTTTTTAAAGTTGATAGACTACTAAGGTTGTATCCCCAAACACTTGCAAAGTTTTGATACCCTTTTCAATGGTAGCTTAGAGTTTAATTATGCAGGCTTTGTATTTAGCTATATTATTGATATAGTCAAAGTTCAATCTAGCAGTGAAAAGGTAGTAATTTTCATCGGATGAGATTAGAATTACCTTGATTCCATCCCCCAATTCATTTAAAGCTCCATCACAATGCATTTTCCAAGATTTATGCCAATCATGAGTATTTTCTAATTTGGATATACATGTTAGATCTTCATTTAGAAATTTAAAATCTAAAGATTGATACTCATTTATCACTTAGTTTGCTAGGAAGTCAGCTACTGTACTACCCTTAATGGCTTTCTAGTTCACATAAATAATATCATACTCAACGAGTAAGACTTGCCACCTAGCTAATCTCCCTAATAAGGAAGAGGCCTCGCATAAGTGTTTTATAAGGTTCAGTCTGGTGATCAACCATATGGTGTGGTATAGCATGTACTATCTTTGATCTTGAGTAATCCATACTAGAGCACAAGATAACTTTTATATTGATGAGTAATTGTTTTCATACTCCATGAACTTCTTGCTCTAATAATAAATAACCTATTCTTTCTTTCTTGACTCATCATGTTAGTCTAATATATAGTCCATAGACATATCATAAACTAATAGATATAGGATCAAAGGTCAATCAAGCTCTATTGGGATAAATGCAATCTAGTTTAAGAGTTAGTGTTTGATATTGTTGAAGGCTTCTTGGCCCTTATTATTCCATTTTCCATGTTTTTGTTTTCAAAGTAACAGAAAGATTAGATTATATTTATTAGTCAACTAAGATATGAATCTAGCTATGTAGTTCAGCCTCCCTAGAAAACTTTTAACCTTCTTTTGGGTATGAGGAAATGGCAGATTTTGAATGGCATTGACTTTGTTAGGATCAACCTCTATCCTTTTTTCACTCATAATGAAGCCTAATTGCTTACCAGATGTGACATCTAAGCTGTATTTAATAGAGTTGAGCTTAAGTTAGTATTTGTGCAGCCATTTGAAAAGCTTTCAAAGGTTAGTAATGTGTTCACTCTCTTTTGGCGATTTAGTAATCATGTCATCCACATAGACCTCTATCTCTTTGTGCATGAGGTCATGGAACAATTACTATTAATCTTAATAGGTTTCGTTGGCAATATTAACTTATAAAAGCATAACTTTGCAGCAAAAAATACGATGGTTGCGAAAGTGATTTTCTTCAAGTCCTTGGGTGCCATTTTGATCTAGTTGTAACTTGAAAATTTGCCCATGAAGGAAAATAATGAATTTTTAGCAGTATTGTTTATTAAAGTGTCGATGTGGAGCAAAAAAAAATTGATTTTTGAGCTGGCCAGTTTTGATCCTTTTAGTTTGCACACATCCGCACCTTGCCATCTATTTTAGAGATTAAGATTATGTTGGCTACCCATTCAAGATACCTTAAGGAATCCTACCTCAAATTTGTCTCTTTATTCTTAAGAAGCACCTATTTTTTCATTTTCCTGAGCTTTTATTATGTGGGCTTGTATGGGTTTAAAGGGAAGTTTATGGGCCATGATGTCAATGTCTTATTTGAGTATGTCTTGGTAAGACTAACTAAACACATCCTGATATTCTCAGAAAGGCTTATTAGTTTGACTTGAGTTAAAATGTTTATGGAGGTTCTAATCTTGACTTTTTTCTTGTCTTCCTCTATTTTATGATTCTTGGTTTCAATAGGTTTTCATGGGGCAAGATTTGTTTTTCTTCCTATTCAATTAACTTTAATAGATTTAGTGACATAAGGCTTTCCTCAAAATCCCCTTTAGATTCAACCTTGCCAGTGCATTAGTTATTCAAAATCAACTTTAAGAATCTCAATATAAATATTCATGTCACTTTCATATGAATACCTAAAAATATGAATAAAAAAACAAAATAGGTGAAGGTATAAGAATTGAAAAACTTGGCAAGAAAAATGAAAATAGAGATAAAGGATGAACTACATAATCCTTAATCATTTTTATCAATAATACTTAATAGAAGGACACCTATAAAAGGATCTTACAATGCTCTTGGGCAGGCAGAAGCATGTAGGTTTAGTTCATAGGATTACTTTAAACTAAATTTAAATATCATAGGAATCTTAGATTCTGTCCAAACACTTAAATCAAATCTTGGAGGGCATAAAATAGTCTCATTGTCCATTGTTGAGGTCTATAGTTCCTTAATCACATTAATGGAGAAATCTCTAAATGCCTTATTCAATATGATCATCACATGGTCAAAGTTGGTATTTCCTCTTAATCTAGGCTAACGCATTCTTTTAGGTGAGTTTTTTTTGTAGTGGCGAAAATAACGTGGGTTCCTACCTAATTCTTAACCCAATAGACAAGCCATCTTTTTTTCATGGCTCTTTTAAGCTTGCTTTTTCTTTTACTATGCATTTGCTTGAACCGTAAGCCTCTCTTATCAATCTAGTTTGTGGCTTTTAGAGGATTGGTAATCCCTTGAAAATTCAATTAAGAGTTTAATAATGTATAATTCTAATTAAAAGACCATAAGGAAAAATTGAATTAGGAAATCAATGTGGAAAATTTTAATTTGAAGAATTTTATTGTAAAAAGAAACCTAAAAAAGGGTTAATTAAAAGTTTTATGTGTTATATTAAATAAAAAATTCAACCATGTGTAAATTATAATAAAAAACTCTTATGAAAAAATTAATCAAACAAATGTGTGTGTAAAAATCTAATTGGAAAATTTTTGGTGGAAAAATCTTAGAAAATCTTAAAGGGTTCAATTAAAATTTCTTTACGCAAAGAATTTAATTAAAATTTATAAGGAGAACCAAATAATGGGAATTAATAATGAAAAATCCAATTAGGAAAATTAGGATGGAAAATCTAGAAAAATTGTCCAAGCATTAATCAAAATTTTCTATTCAAAGAATTTTTGATTAAAATCTCATGAAGGTTTCCAAAATTCCAACTATCAAAGAATTTAATTTTCATTCTAAAGAAAAATCTTAGCAGAGGATTCCTGCTTAGAATTCCTAAGTAGGATATTCCATGTATAAATCATGTTAAAATGTTTGAAAAATATCCAAATGTCAAATTCTAATTAAAAATTAAAATTTGTATATTTAAAACAAGGCTAAATAGGAAAATCTCATATATAGAAAAAAGAGTAAAAGATTAAAAGTTCTAAACATGTAAAAGGTTTATGAGAAAAACCTTTTATGGAAGAAAAATCTGCTTTGGAAAAAATAAAAATGTTTGAAATATTTGATTAAAGATAATCAACAGAAAATTAAAAATCCTTAACTTAGAAAAAGTTTATGAGAAAAACTTTACGTAATAGAAATTCCTTACCTGAAAAAAGAAAAATTTAAAAATAGACCATGTTTAAAAAAAATAACTAAATCCAAAATATTTAATAAGGTAAAAGAATAAAAAATATGAAACTTAGAAAGAGTGCATGGGAAAATCCTTATGAAAAAGGAAATTCAAAATATCGTTCAAAATTAATCAAAAATAAATTTATAAATTTGACACTTCATAGGATAAATGCCAATACAAACTTTTTCTCTACAATTTTTTATTTTTAAAGTGAGCATCGACTTAAATATTATGGAAATATTGGTAAAAATATATGACAAACAATTCATGAATTTTTTAAAAAGAGGAATTTAACCGCGACATCATGTTTAAAAATAAATTCCATAATCCATAAAAAGGAATTTAAAATCCAATTTTTTCTTTGAAGTTCATATTTTTTTACCAAATTTGCTCTCTACAAACCTTGAAATGCAATTTTTCTAACCATATGTAGAAAAAACATCCAAAGATAGCCAAATGGGTCCTAAAATACCCAACCTAAGTAGAAGGGGATGACCCCCACCTGATGACTATCCAATTCTTGGTTTTGAATATCCTCAAATGTTAGAGAAAAGGGATCAAAGCAAATTAGGTGTTTATAGTATTGAGTTACTATGCAAAAAAAAAAAAAGCTTGCGAAAGAAGAGTTGGCTAAAGCACCTGAACGAATAATCTTAACTTCTAATAATTGGAAATTTGAGTGTATTGTTGAGAAATCTGTTTCTATTACTACTGGTTAGATTGATAAGGATAGGAAATTGAAAAAAAAAGATTAACAAGGTTTAGAGCTTTAACCCTTCTTATGATGGTTTTAATATAGTAAATGAGCTTGTTTGATGCTTAGTCTGGTGGAATATATAGAAGAAAATTTTTACCATCACTTTAGGTAATACATCTTATAATGATGCTAAAAATTATAAAGAGCTATTTCCATGTCAATAAGGCTCTTTTATGTGACAAAGCTAGTGATTTTTTTTCCAAATTATATATTATGGACATATATTAAATTTTATTATTTAATTTGGTTTAAATCTTATTGATGATGTTGTTCATAAAATTAGGTATGGGATTAAGTATATAAAAAAATCTAGCCCTTACAAAAAAGGATTTTATGATGCAGTTTAAAAAGGTTTTCAATGTAATGAAACTAAGAAGTTCATCAAGAAGGAAGTGTGAGAAGGAATTGTACTTATTTAATGCTTTAATCCACTATTTGTTACAAAATGCATTAGTTAAGAACAAAGGGGCAAAGATTTTAAACTATTTACACTTTTCTGATAAGGATTGAGGAAATATTTATATTCTTTACAAATTTTTAAAGGTTTTTTTGATGTGACATATAGTACTTTACTTAAAAATATCTTACTGTAAACATTTATTTTAAAGGGGTTTGGGAAGTTTATAATTACTTGTTGATCCAATTAAAGGTCTACATACATTCTTGAGTCCAATGGTTAAACAAATGCAAGAAAAATTCAATAAATATTGGGTTGACTATAGTTGGTATTATCATGTGCCACTATTTTAGACCTTTATTACTAGTTGAATTATGTGGAGTATTATTATATTAAACTCTATGGCACTTATGCCTTAGAATTTATGCAAATAGTTCTTAGTATTCTTAAAATTTTATTAGATGAGTATGTAAAAACTCAAAATCTTCCTCTTTGGTTTGAAGTTCTAGTGTTTAGATATGATTTGGTTAAATTTAGCTTGTGAAGGGAAACTTCTAATTCATGCTTAGTGAAATAAACATAAAATATTTAATCTAAATTAAACATACACAGTAAAATTAAAGAAGAAATGCTTGGATTTCCTTAGGATCTTAGGTAATATATACATGTGGTCAATTTTGGCAATTTAAAACATAAATCTAATAATGATCTTACTTACTCAAAGACTCATAACTCTAAGTATGTCAATCCTTGGAGGATCATTGCCATGACTTGGTTACTTAATCTCTTTTTAAGACCATAAGTAGCATAAGTGTCCTATCTCTAATCATGATCCACATAAATGTCTATTAGAGCTTTTATGCGGTCTAGCAGTTCTCTAGTACTAGCCAAAAGGCTTTAAAAGCCTTAAGTAAAAGGTAGGATACAACCACTTTCAATCTTACTCAACCTAGAGTAGTTCTAGGAAGCCATAAAGAAGTTACAGGGATCTGAGATAATGCTATAGGGAGGTTATAGAGATGTGGAAAAGCTAGTATTTTGCTCCTATAGGTGGCTACTACTCTATCTTATGCTAGAAAACATTTTTCTTACTTTTTTCTAGAAGAAAAACAATTCTAGATTATCAAACATGAAAGTGGCACATGGAGCTACAAAAAGAGCTAGTATTTGCACCAACCTTACTTAAGGATTTTGAGGGAATGGCACCTAAGGTTTTAGATAAATAAAAAGTATATCAGCCACATAAAAACTCTTATAGAAATGTATTTATATAACTACTTTTAGGTTAGGCTTAACTCATGGGTTAATCAAGTCCATTACAACCAAATCCAAAGGGTGGTGCCATATTTGGTGTTTCCATAAGGATCTAGGAAAAACTTTTTTACCTAGTCTATTTAGGATTAGACCCAAACATTAACTACTTAATATCTTAGACTAAGTAAACATTAGTAGGGCCTACCACTACTGTGTTTAGCTCATATCAAGTCCAAAAAGGATTTATTTAAAATAAGGCCCATTTGACTTAATAATTATGCCTTTTGGGCCAACATCTATTTACATGCAAGAACATTTAATTCTTAATTAAATTTCTCTCTTAAGAAAAACAATTTTACTTCATGTAAATATATTAAATAATTATCAGCTAATTATTTAATTTACTAGAAATAATTATCTAGCCTAAAACCTAATTATCCCTACCTACATGCCTACAATTAAACATGATCTTGATAAGATATTGTTATCTTTATTATCGCATTTAGACATCTCCTATTAGATTTCACAAATCTAATTTATATCTTTAATAATACTTACTTAAACTAATTCAATTAAGTCCTCCATATTATACCTTTTATTTAATTAAGTCATATTTAACTAAATCCTAGTTTTAATCCAATAAATCATCTTATTTTGTGTGACCGATTAAGTTCCTAATATGTTGGCAATGAATATAATAAATCTAATTAATTATATTCATAGATCAAGAGTAGAATCTAGCAACCTATCATAATAATCGTCTAAATAGTGAAGAGTTAAATGACCTTAGAGAAACCTTTTAGTGACCAACCTTGCAGTGTAATTCAATCATTTCACCAAATATCTCAAAAAAACCATGAGCATGGTGTAATAACTACTCATGTATCAATCCATGTTAGTTCTTATAGGTTAAGGTTAACCTTATGAATTTAAAGAAGCAATTTCTCCTAAATTAATCATGTATTAGCCAAAGACTTTCTTAAGTTAACCAAAACAAAAAAGAAATAAGATATGTCTCTGATGTCACTTGAAGTGGTGAATTCTCTTTGGATCACTCATACACCTTTGTATGATTCATGCCATACCTAAAACCACTATACCATAGGCATCCATCTATTGTAGGCCTATTTCATGATGGAATTAAAGCATAACACTCTCTATACAAGTTAACTTGATATCACAAGTCAAAAAACTAGTTACAGAGTGGCATGTGAGAACATTCCCATAAACACCGAGTGACAATACCATATAGAGTTTGCATATAGGCCATGTTTAGTGAGCTCGTTTCCAAAAAACACGTACCATATGCCATCTAAAATCGATTGTTTACTTTGCAAAAAAGAAGGCTTTACACATGCTAGTCTTTAAGCATTACCAGTACCATATCTTGGCAATACAATTACTAAGAACTATTTTAGGAACACAGCTTTGATGCCAAGTATGCCATAGTTATAACTCACTACAAATCCTTTACATGGTGAAAGGTGTTCCGCGGGCTTTATCCATTTAATAGTTCATGATTGTTAATCACTCTACTACTATAAAAGAAAACCTTATATCATTAAACCAAATGATTAGTTTGCATTATTAACTAATATATGCCTCATCCAAACTAATTGGCTTTAAGGCATATACTAACTTCTCTCACTTGCACTAAGTCAATTGTTAACACATCTAATACTGAACTCTTTTAATTAGTAATTATGTCTTAACTTGGACAAAGCTCGAGTACTATTGTGAGAGTAAAAGCTACTTGATCCAAATGTTACTTTAACATTTAGGAATAAAAGTACTAGATTCTAAATCTACTTGAGTTCTAGATTCCAATCATATAGCTCAATTGTTACTTTAACAACTTAAGAATAAAAAGCTAATAATCCAAATACAACTCCTTTTGTAAGCATAAACAAAAGAGTTTGTTTATGACTTTTAGGGTATAAATATGCAATCCTTTATACTTTGGAACATTTTCCAAATAATTGCTTTTTTAATATCATGGCTATTTACCACTAAGTAAAATTATGATATTCAACTTTTAAAGAATCATAAATGCCTTCCACTAAATCCTATATGTGTAGATTTAAATGGAATTAGATTCAAAAACTACTTGAATCCTATAAGTTAAAGACCATTTAAATTCTCAATACCATTGTAAGTGTATTTTTAAGAATAATGTGACCATAACATAAACAAATTCTATGATTATTGATTTATTCAATAAAGACTAAATCTAAGCACAGCATCAAATACCAATAATCCTACTCAAATTGGCATATGGGTGCCAAAATAAACATATAAGGTTCATGATTATGTCTAGAAACATTAATCAAGAAGGCAAGCTTTTATCCATATTAATAAGATTGCCATTTCTTATAGTCCATCTTCACTACTCCTTTCATTTGGGCCTTACAATATATCATTCATATTTAAGTACCAACCTAGAGGTATCATACACCAAGATAAGTGAATTAATCTTAGTATTTATCTTATATTGAAACTCTTGTATCATATCAAAGTATTCTATGCCATCGTTACTCTATTAATCTATTTATCCATAACATTTGCATATTCCTTTTTCATTTCTTTGGTCTTTCTTTAAAAGAAGGTGAATGGATAATGTGTGGATTATAATCCATTTAAAGTGCTAAAGTCTTGAAATACATCATATCACATTAGGCCTGATTAAACTACCATCTGACATATGGCTTAGGAATAAATCCTTTGGGATGTCAAACCTTACATTATGATTATCCTTATAAAATAATTTTTTAAGGTTTTAGATGATTTCATGAACTTGAATAGCCATTAGCTCCTTTTGAAATTCACATGTTACACTAGATGTGGCTTGATTAAAGGTTGTCAAAATAAACTTAATAGACTACCCTTGACCCAGTGAGTTATTCTTGAATATGCCTTTCAATGTAAGATTAGTCCATGGTGTCTGGCCTATTAAAACTTATAAGCATTATATATGCTACTTCGCAGTAGCTTATTAGTCTTGTTGTTTTTATATCCATTATGAACCGAATCATTTTACAGTTTATAATTTGCAACTTCAATCACTAAGTAAGGTTTTACAAATTTAATGATTGTTCTCATTATTTTATCAAGGTTATAGCCCTCAACCATAACCCAAAAAGTTCAACATTTGAATTTTTTTAATGAGCTAAGACTCTTTTTATCTTTACATGACCTTATGTAACTTAACAAACCATGTAGAAACTAATTGAGTAGGTAACTTAACTTACTAATTTCCTTTCTATGCAATTCTTTGATCTATTAGATGGTAACTTTTTGCCTAAATGCATTGTATGCATTTCGCCCAACCATCGCTTCTAATGTTATATGGTCAAGGGCAACACATCTAAACCATACAACAATAGTTGAGTAAGACCAATATTCATAACTTAAGCTATTTGGGCAGTACTTTGACCTCGAGCGACTCAACAAGTCTCTTACAATTGAAACTCGAGTATCTTTTAAGAACAATGAAAGGTGTCTAATCATGCTTAGGCATGGACTCAACACTTTACGAGGAATTTTTACCATATAACTTAAGTCTCATTGCTTTGTTTGATTAGCATGTATAGCATTTATTTAATCATATATCACATATATATAAATCAAAAATATATCTAACACATGAAATCTACTGGGATTATTACTGACTTTCCTTGAGCTATTAGGAAACTAATTGGTCAAATTCATAAGGATATTATACAAGGTCTTTGCAACTCTTGATGACGATCTCTTTAGTTATTTCTTCTCAACACAATCTTCTTTACATCTTGGATTTACATCAATTCTAATCTTATCCTAATCCTATATCTACAAGTCCTATGTGACTCTTACATTTCATTATAAGAAACATGGAGTTACATTTAAGGGGAGTTAGGTTAGAAGAAAATTTACAACCAAAAATTAAAAGAGAATGTTGCATTCGCAGGCCCTATTTATAAAATAAATACCAAAAGGAAAATTCAACCATCCATAACCTTGTCATACTAAGGTCTAGTCCATGATCATCCCCATGCTAGCAAAATCATATGATAAGCATGAAATTAAATAAGCATAGCTAATATCAATTGGTGATCTTGTGTTCATTTGCATAAACCTCTTCAAACAACTTGAGATGATTTATAAAATTATTTTAGTAATTTCAATTCTTTCATGAAATATTTTTAATTGAATTTCTTAACTTCTAGGAAGCTTGTCTTAAATTGGACATTACCTAACTTTTAGGTTATTTTTGTTAATTAGGACATTATCTAACTTTTAGATAATTTTATCTTAATTTGGATAAACCATTTAGCATGTAGTGTTTTCTAAACCATATAGGAAACATGTTTACAATTTTTTTAAGTCTTAGTAATTAGTTCATATTTAATTTAAATAAACAAACATTTTTTTAGATGATTAACATTTTTTATAATCTAATTAAAATAAATCCTAATCGAATTAGGATTAATTCTTTAAATTAAATATTATCTGATTAAAACAATTTTATTGGACTTAATTTCATGTCTATTATATTATTGAATCTATGTCTTCGACATTTTCAAAAATTATTACAATTGGTAGTGTTTGGTGTTAACTAGCAGTTTTGATAGAACTCAACCTCTCAAGGAGGTCCTTATTGCACTAATTTACTAAATATTTTAGCAAATTTAAATATATATATATATATTTGTTTT
This sequence comes from Adansonia gregorii, assembly GCA_038382025.1. Classification (NCBI taxonomy): domain Eukaryota; kingdom Viridiplantae; phylum Streptophyta; class Magnoliopsida; order Malvales; family Malvaceae; genus Adansonia; species Adansonia gregorii. Next base: position 82,129 of record JBBYHO010019974.1, read on the forward strand.
CAGTTATATTTTTCTAATTTATTGGACTTCAAATCTTAAGAATCCATGTTGGATTAAACTTCCTTAATTTCTTGAAGAAGTGGCATAAAACTAAGAGTCCTAGTCTACTAAGAGTCTACTCTATACATGGCTATATAAGCCATCTTAGTTCAACTCAATTACCATAGTCCTTCTCTCACTAAACCTTTGAAAACTGCAGCAAATTGCAGCAACTGATTGCTGCCATGGATGCCTCACCAAGGTTCCAAGAAGAAAGATAAAGTGTCATAAGATATACATGCACCAAGTGCACTCAATATGGCCCAAAATTGAAATGTTTTTAACTAGGATTTTAACCGAAATTTTCCAGCAAGTATTATGAAAAATTCATGACACTTTCATGGTGGAAAAACATGGAAAAAGTTGCAGCAATAGCTGCTAAAAATTTTAGCACCATTAAAACATAAAAAATGGGCCATTGTACCACTAGTCAACACTAAACTATCGATAGATGACTCCACCATCAATTTAATTAGTAAAATCATATTTTAAACTGATTAATATTGAGAATAAAAATGAATCAAAATTCTAAAAAATTGAAAATTAAATAGAAACAATTTATAAAATTTTCAACCCATGTAACAGATCAAAATAACGTTGAAACAACTTGGAAAACTTAAAACATCTTAGCACTTTAACCTATATTAATTAAAATAATTTTAATTAATTATTTAAAAATTTTAAACATGATTAAATCCTAAAATTGCAGATTGTCTACGTTTTAAAAATTAATGAAGAACAATATTTTAAAAATTTTACCAAATCAAAACACAAATCAATCAGATTGATTTTCACCAAATATCAGCATGCTTCACCACAAGTAATCTAAAAAGCTTAGTCTTTAATACCACTAAAGGGAAATTCCAAGCTCACACTTATTGAAATAAAATATTTAATCTAAATTAAAAAAATGTAGTGGAATTGAACAAAGAAATACCTAGATTTCCTTAAGATCTTAGGCAAAAATGTACATGTGGTTGATTTTGGTAGTTTAAAACATAGATCTGATAGATCTTTCGTACTCAAAGACTCTTGACTCTGAGTTTGCTAATCCCTTCATGATTTGTACAAGCAGCACAAGCGTCCTACCTCTAACAGTGATCCATATAGATGTTTGTTAGAGCCTTCATAAGGTCTAACGGTTCTTCAATGCTAGCCAAAAGGTTTCAAAAACCTTAACTAAAAGGTAGGATGCAACAACTTTCAATCTCACTCAACCAAAAATAGTTCTAAGAAGCAACAGAGAAGTCACAAAGATATGAGATAAGGTTGTAAGGAGGTGATAGGGATAAGGCAAAGGCAGTATTTTACCTTCTATGTGTGGCGCTACCATTTTTCATGTAAGAAAATAAGTTTTCTCATTTTTTCTATATCAAGAATAATTCCAGATCATTAAACTATAAATTGGCATATAGAGCGATAAGATAGCTAGGGTTTGCACCAACCTTACTTAAAGATTTAGTGGAATGGTGCATAAGGTTTTCTAATAAGCAAAAACTATATCAGTCACCTAAGAACTCTTATAAATTTGTATAACTAAATTTATGTTTGGCATAACTAATGGGTTAATCGAGCCTATTACTACCGAACCCAATAGGTAGCCCATCCTTGGTGTTTCTATAGGGATCCAAGTAAAACTCTTTTTCCTGGTTTATATAAGATTAGGCCCAAGCATTAACTATTTAATATCTTAACCTAATCCAACACCAATAGAGCCTACCACTATTGTGCCTCACTTACATCAAGTCTAAATAGGATTTGTTCAAAATAAGGACCATTTAACTTAATAATTAGTACTTTTGGGCCAACCCCTACTTACATGCAAGAATATTTAATTCTTAATTAAATATCTCACCTGAGTAAAATAATTTTACTTCATGTAAATATTATTAAATAAAATAATATTTGTCAAAATTAATTATCGAGCCTAAAGCTAAGATATCCTTCTTTACATGCCTACTATTAAACATGATCTTGGTAAGATATTCTTATCTCTACTACCACATTTAGAAGTCTCTCATTAGATTTCGCAAATCTAATATATTTATTTAATTATACTTGATTGACTTAATTTAACTTAAGTCCTCCATATTATATCTTTTATTTAATTAAGTTAGATTTAATTAGATCTCAATTTTAATCCAATAGATCATCTTATTGTGTGCTACCCATTAGGTTTCTAACATGTTGGCAATGTATATAATAAATTTAATTTATTATATTCATAGATAAAGAGTGGGATTTAGCAATCCATCAAGACCACCCAACTATTGAAAAATCAATAATACCTCAAAAAACCATTCAGTAACTAATCTTATAGTGTAATTTGGTCCTTTTACCAAATATCCTTAAAGATTATGAACATGATGTAGTGTCTACTCAAGTATCAATCTATATTATTTCTTATAATTTATGGTTAACCTTATGAATTTAGAGAAATAATTTCTCTTAAATTTATCATGTGTTAATAAATGACTTTATCAAGTTAACCAAATCTAAGAATAAATGAGATATATCTATGATGTCAGCTATAGTAATGAATCCTCTCTAGATCATTCATTCACCTCTGTGTGGTTCATGCCATACCCATAACCACCCTACCATAGGCATCCATCTATTGTGGACCTATTGATGATGGAATCAAAAAATGACATGCCTCATACAAGATGACCTGGTGCAATAAGTCAGAAGACTAGTTACTATAAGAACATTTCTATAGACACTTGAGTGACAAAACCAAATAGAGTTCTTATGTAGGCCAAGAAAATTGTTTCCATGAACAAGCACCCACATGTCATCCCAAGTATCCCATATATTTAAACTATGAAATTGATTGCTTACTTCACAAGTAAAAAGGCATAAAATGTGCTAGTCTTTGAATATTACCAATGCCCTACCCTAGCAATACAATTACTAGAAACTGTTTTAGGAATAAGACTTTGACGCATAAAGACCCCATTATAACTCATTATCAATCTACTAACGTGAATGAAAACTTATATCATTAAACTAAGTGATGGGTTGCATTATTAACTAATATATGTTTCATCCAAGCTGATTGGCTCTAAGGCATATACTAAAACTTGTAAGAGTCTAAAGTGAGTAAAGTTGACATAGAATCAAGTGGTGATAGGTTGATTATTGCAAATTATTTTTTAAGCCAACCCAAAGCTAAAAATTAAAAATTTTAGTTAGATTTTAATTGGAAGAACAAGCACTTAAGTTAAATAGTGATATTAACGTATTATATTTATTAGTGTAATAGCTCAATTCGGTATTCTAAACTTACATTATTAGCTCATTACATTTTAGCAATTCCAATTTCAACTATTGTATTTGGGTCAGCTTTTAGCAATAAAAAATGTTATCAATTCTTTAAAGAGTTAAGCCAAACCAAAAATGCTTTTAGCTATTGTTTGCTTTGATGATTCAATTTGAGCTAGAGGTTTTTCAATCAGTACCTAACTATTTAGTTTATTTTTACACAGAATGGAACATGAAGCATTTGACTTTAGTCATGATAAGAATGATAATGATAATGATGTTGTTTTTATTACCTTTTAAGTTATCTTCTTAAGTATGAGTCAAATTTTAAGTTCAAAATTTATTATGTGTGCTAATGATTTAACGAGTTTATGATATTTTTTTGCAAATTATTCTAAATAAATAAAACCTTTGGTTTGGACCATTTGTTTAAGTTTTAATGCATATTAACAAAGCAGCTTGCAATGAGAGTGCCAAGTTCTAATCATGGAAAGATATATGATTAGCATTAACAATAAATAATGAGTTTTAAGAGTAATCAACTAGCTTTGCTTTAGATGTTTTTGACTTAGATTATCTTATTTCTTATTTTGTTTTTAATTTGACAGGTTACCGTTTGAATCCTACTAATGATAATTTATAATTTTCAAAGCATCTTCGAATCTATCTTGAGCTTTTATTAGATGACATTTATGACTAATTTTACTTGGTTTTCATGTGTTGTTGAACCCTTTTCATCGATTTTTCATAGATTTCTTTCCTACATGAATGAGATAGTTACTTCTATAATAGATAGAGTTTGAGATACCAAACCATACCTTATGTCCTATCATCCATATTGCTGTTTGACATTATTATATCTAAGAATGTTTTAAACCAAATAAAACTATTGTAAGGGAAAGTTGGTGTTTGTGGTTGTTGCTTGTTGCTTGGTAGTTGACGATTATTACCTAGGTTATTATTGTTGTTGATTTCTGCTTTAAAGTTCTATGTTTATTACTTTGAAGAACTTATTGAACTTGAAATGCAAAACTTTTGAGTTATGTTTGTGCATTAAACTTATTAGTTATCTTCTAGCATTTTTAATTTTTTTCTAATGTGGTATTATGGTACAAGTATGACTTTTATTTAGTAATATGATGGTAGTTTAATATTAAATACATTTAATTATTTTTTAAATTAGAAAATAACTTGGGCTGACTAGGCCTGCACATCTCAATGATAAATAAAGATGGGCTTGGTTATATTAGGCTATCCATACTTCGAGCTCGGTTAGGCTTGGAAAAACAAAAATGCTATTAATCCTATCTAGGCCCAGCCCAAACTCTATCTGATCCATAAACAAGTCTATCGGCCGCCACTGTCTTTCTTGGTGTACAAGCTTCTCAATTATCCACTTAGAGTTTAACTCTTTTATTTCAAGTTGGACCCATTAGGCCATTTGGCCTAATCTCTGAGCACTCTAAGTTAGGCCAATCTTCTTCGATTAATATACATAATAAAAATGGTTCCAAAGACTAATTCTAATATGATCCCAAATTAACTAGATCAAGACTACTTTGGCTTGAATTTAATAATTAAATCACTTACTCATGTAAAACAATTCCATTCTTTGATCAATCAATGTCATCATTGGACACTAAACCAAACCAAGTTATTTGAATATTCCTTAAATTGTCTTCATGTAAAAGCCAAGGTTGTCTTCTTAAAATAGCTTGATTATCTCTGCATTATTAAGACATTATTCCTAGATTTCTCAAATATTAATTATGTCTTAATTTATGTTAACTAAACACTTCAATTAATTCTTCCTTAGTGAAAGAACTTTTATTCCATTAGGTTATACTTAATCGAATCTATGTTTCATCCATACATTAATGTCTTATTCTATGTGACCTTTTAGTTTTCGAATATGTTGCTAATGAACATAAGTTAATCTCATTAACTTATATTCATAGAATAAAAGAGAGCTCTAGCAAGCCATCAAGGTCATCTAAATATTTGTAGAGTCAAGATAACTTTTTCCAAAACCTTTTAGTGACCATCCTATTAATTCAGTCTTGTCACCAAGTACCCTAAAAAGATTGTAAGCATGGGTTAATGTCTACTTATAAGTCTATTTATAATAGTCATTACAATTCATGGCGAACCTAATGAATTTAGAGTTGCAATTTCTCCGAAATTCATCATGTTTTAGTCAAAGACTTTATGTAGTTAAATTAAGCCAATGGATATATCTTCGATGTCACTCAAAGTAGTCAAACATCTCCGGATTACTCATCCATCTTTGTGCGATTCATTTTATACCCAAAATCACATCTCTTTTATCATCCTTCTTGAAGCCTATTTATGATGAAATCAAAGCATAACAGTACCCACACAAGATGACTTATTATTATAAGTTTGAGGGCCAGTTACACAACTAAAACATGAGTGTAGACACCTAATTATGTCCAGGCCCTTTTTCTCGACAGTCCTGAAATATTTGAGATGAAGAGCTAAGCGGCCACTTGATGGTGGCATATTTCTTAAAGGTAAAATGAGCATTTCAAGACCTATTTAGTTGTATTTAAATGACTATAGGTTTCACGTGAAGAATTAGTGCCATTGCAAGGGTCATATAAAACAAATCTTAAATAAAAAACAAAATATCAAGGTAAAAAAGTTAGCTTTTCATTCTTTCTTTTGAAAATTTGAAATTTATTTTTATAGATATTATCACAGTCAAATTTCTCTTTTTTAAAAATTTTTTGGAAATTTTTTGTTAAATTCAAGAAGTTGATCGTCGTATAGTGTTGCAAATACCAATGTGGTATTTATGTTGATGTGCACTCTGAAAAATTAGAAATATTCAAGGAAAAATTCATATTAGCATTTTATAAGACAAGATGTCATCAATTTTAGTAATTAATTTTGAATTTTTAACAATATTACGAGCACTAGACTTGTGAATTTTTTCGTACTAAAAATTGTTTCGGATCTTAAAGTGTTCATATTTATTGTTTTTATAAATTGATATTTTGACTAATGTGTTGAATAAAATTCATTTTTATAAAATTTGAACATATTTTTGAAACTTTTTCATTTAAAAAATATGGAGTTTTCTACTTCATAAATTTTTTGGTAAAATTTTTTAAGTTTATAACTTTTAAAAATTTTCAAATATTATCATCAAATTCATATTAAATTGGTTTTTTCAAAATTCAATTTGCAGATTTTTAGAATTTTTCATTTTGAAGATATAGAGTTTTCTCCTCCGTAAATTTTTTGAAGGGATTTTTTTGAGTTTATAATTTTGAAAATTCTTCAAATATCCTTATTAAATTCATATTAAATCAGTTTGTGAGAATTCAAGTTATTTTATAAGTTTTGCATTTTTTTCATGTAACAATTTTCCTCGATAAGGGTTTTTCTCGTAAAAATATTATGAGTTATAATTTTTAATGGTTTATTTTCTTGAACATTAAATTTATTTTGTTATTGGATTAAATTAAATTGAATATATGAAATTTAATTTCAAATACATAATCTTTTAAATTTGTACAATTTAGATTTTTTTAATCAATTTTTATGATATAATTTTACATATTATATAGATATCATCAAAAATCCTTAAGACCTTGATGATCTCATGGATGAAATAATCTATTAAAAGACAAACATAATTAATTTAAATCAAGTCAAAATAAATATTGAATAAAAAAATGTAAAAAATTTTAGAAATGGCTAGAAGCCATTTAGCCAAGGGTTGTTTCTTTATCCTTTGGCCAATCTTGATCTTTTATAAATAAGAGATGGCTAGAATAAAAAAAACACTAAAATACCTAGATTTTCAAGTTTTTTTAAGGTAAAATTCTTGAAAATTCTTAATTTTTTTTCATTTCTTGTTTGATTCTTCTTTTTAATGAGCCAAATGAATACTTCTGCTCATGAAATTTGATTCACATTGAAAAGCCAACTATAATGGCTATGATTGAAATTTTTCATTTTAGTTTTTTTATTTAATTTTTATTAGAAATAGTTTGATTTTCTTTAAAATTATTTGTGTTTGTTGATATGTATATTGTTATTTTCATGAATACATGTTTGCATAATTTTTCTTAATGTTTTCATATTGTTTTATATTTATTTATTTATTTTATATGTTTTTATATCTATTCATGCTTAGAAAAAATTCTAACGCACACATATATGTATTAATATTTAAATAAAATATGTGATGAAAAAATATTTTTGCCAAAAAAACATACTGGCCGAATCATGTAAGGGTTTATTCTGTGATGTTTTGATTTTATTTAACTTAAATTGCAAAAATTGCAAATTTTTTTCTATGGCCATCCAACTTGGTTGATTGCTTATAAGCATCTTTGGAAGTGTTTTTATGCTTAGGTTAAGATATTTGAATGTGTTTTATGCATTTTATACCATTTTGGAGCCATTTTGTAATTTTAAAAAGTTTAAGGACTAACTTGTAAAATGTAAAAAAATTGTTCTTTAGCCATAGGAGTTTGGCCAAGTCATTTTCATAATTTTTGGTGCGGTTTTTCTGATTTTTCATGATATGTTTTATGTTAATTTATAATTTTCTATTATGTTGGGACTAAATTATAAAAATGAAAAATTATGTTTCAAGTCCATCCATGCTTAGCCAATTCCTTGTGTATACTTATGAAATGTTTTCATGTTTATTTTGATGTATATGAATATATTTATGTATTTTCCATCATTTTGGCTATTTTGTAATTTTAGAAAGTTTATGAGCTTATTTGCAAATTTATAAAATTTTTGTTCTAAGGCCATAGATACTTGGCTGAATTTATTATATGATCTTTGGTATGATTTCCATAATTTTTTGTGATGGATTTTGTGTTTAATTATGATTTTATTTTGTATAGGAACTAAACTGCAAAGTTAAAAATTTTCAGGGACTATCTAAAGCTTTGCATTTTAGAGTTAATATGATAGTTTGGGAATTTAAAAAATATATTTCTAACATTCTTATTGTCTTCCATAGGGGTGTATAAATTATTAAAACTTTTCATATTCTTTTGGTTTTTCATTAAAGTATGAAATATAAATTTGAAAAGTTTATAGACCTATTAGCAATTTTTGCATTTTAGGTCATTTTGTATATCTAAGTTACCTATGGAGGGTATAATGGTTATTTCACATAATTTTTTAGTCCAATATGATCACCAAGAAACTTATAGGTTGAAGGTGTATAGTAGGAGTCGGTCTGTTTATGATGTTATCTAGCCCTTTAGGTTACTGAGATACTTATAAGTTAAAGGTACACCTTAGGGATATTTTAGTAATTTCTTCAGAATCGAGTCCTAAGTGATCACTACAATACTTATAAATTAAAGGTGTACAATAGGAGTAGGTTCATTTGTTCATGATGTCATCTAACCCTTTAGGTTATTAAACATGTATACGTTGAAGGTATAACTTGAGATATTTTAGTAATTAATCTTAGAACCAAATCCTTTATGACTATTGGGATACTTATATGTCGAAGATGTGTAATAGGGATAAATTCATTTTTTTATAGAGTTGTTTAGTCTTTTAGGCTTACTGGGATACTTCTATGTCAAAGGTAGACCTTAAGGACATTTTAGTAATTAATGTTAGAACTAAGTTCTATGTGATCACTAGGATACTTAGATGTCAAAGGTGTAAAGTAGGAATAGGATCATTTGTTCATAAAGTTTTAGAATCCTTATGGTATCAAGATACTTATTCGTCGAAGGTACTTCTAAGGGACATTTCATTAATTCATTTTAGAACCAAATCTTTTAAAGTCACCGAGATACTCTTATATCAAATGTGTACTTTAGGGGACATGTTCGTTATTTTGACCAAATTAGGATCCTTAGAGTCGAGCTTAGTACATTTTGTCTAAACTGAGTCTTAGGTTGATTTTTATTTTACTCATTAATATTTGCTAATAAAATTGGAATGTTTGTAAATTAAAGCAATGTCTCCGATGTTAAATAGTACTTGAAATTTCTATCAGCATATGAAAAGGATTCTAAGGATTATTTAATAGCGAGATATCCTTTAAAAAATTAAAATCAAGATTCTTAAATTTTGTAAAAATAAAACCTTTTGTATTCCACCTATTTTCCAACTGGGTACAAAAGATATTTTGCTTTTAAAACCTTTGTATTCTATTGGCTCTCCAATAGGGTATGAAAAAGAATGATGAAAACCTTCATGCTCTTCTGCAAAGATCATATAATAAATTCAGCCAAGTACCTATGGCTTTAGAACAAAAATTTTGCAACTCTAAAATTTTTTAAATTACAAAATAGCCATAAAAATGATGGAAAATAAATAAAACATATTCATGCATATCAAAATAAACATGAAAACACTTTTACAAGTATACACAAGCAATCGGCCAAGCGTGGATAGCCTTGAAACAAAATGTTTCATTTTTATAATTTAGTCCTTTAATAATAGAAAATCATAAATTAACAAAAAACACAACATCAAAAATAACAAAAACCAAACAATCATGGAAATGATTTGACCAAACCCCTATGGCCATAAAACAATTTGTTTACGTTTTGCAAATTAGTGCCTAAAATTTTTAAAATTATAAAATGGCCTTAAAATGGTATAAAATGCATGAAACATATTCAAATAAAACAAAAATTACATAAAACCTAGTGAAGTGACCAAGCTATAACAATATGGCTCAAATACAAATCATGACCAGCCCGACTTTAAATGGTAGATTTACCCTTTGTTCCTATTTATATCTATATATCATTATTCTTTTCTTTGGGGCCCATATCATTATTTTTATTTTTTATTTTTCATGTCTAGGGACTGATTTGTCAAGACAAATCGCTTATTAGACTTAACTCTAAATAGTTGTTAAGAAACAATCATTCATTTGGGCATCGCCACTAATTTTATTTTAGTCAGGTGAGAATGGACACTTGCTAGAGTTTATACTTTAAGGATTACAAAACCCATAAAAACAGAGTCTGAGGTGTACGTTTATACCAGAGATCGCTTTAAATGGTCTGGCAGTCAATTATAATTACAAGTAAAGATTATCTTCTCGTGATGCTTGATAATCAGTACCTTATAAATCATATGTTGACCTAAATTTTGATTTTTATTCAATTTCAATATTTGATATTTACTTCTAATTTTCATGTTTCAAAATATAAATTTTATGAAACAATTTTTTTTCGCATGAGAAAATCAAGTTTTTAATATTTTTGAAAATCAAAGTATCTTCCACACCCTTCTGGAGATCTAGAAGAACACAAAAGCTTTTATCATTCTCTGTCGTACCTCAATGGAGCCAATGGAATACGAAAGGTTTTAAAAATCAAAGTATCTTTTGTAGCTCGCTAGAGAATCGGTAGAATACAAAAAGTTTTCTTTTTCCAAAATTTATGGAAAATCCTAATTTTCATATTTTAAAAAAGATATCTCATTATTAAAATAATCTTTAAAACCCCTCTCATATATGGAAAAATTTTATGTACTATTTTAATATCGAAGATATTGCCTTAATTTTCAAAAATTTTAATTTTATCCTAAAACTCAATTTAGACAAAATAGACTAAACTCAACTCTAAGGATTCTAATGACCAACATGTCCCCTAAAGTATAACTTTGACGTAATAGTATCCCAGTGACCCTAAAGGACTTGATTTTAAAAATAAATTAATGAAATGTTACTAAGGTGTACCTTTGACATATAGGTAACTTGGTACCCTAGAAGATTCTAGAACTTCATAAACAAATGAACCTATTACTACTATACACCTTCAAGGTCTAGGTATCCCGGTGATCACGTAAGCCATGGTTCTAACATAAATTACTAAAATGTCTTTAAGGTCTACCTTTGACATCTAGGTATCTTGGTAAGCCTAAAAGACTGATATCTCTATAAAAGGACAAACCTATCCCTCTCATGCACCTTTGACACATAAGTATCCTGATTATTTCATAGGACTTGGTTCTAAGGTAAATTACTTAAATAGACCTAAGGTTTATCTTCAACATCTACATATCGCAGTAACCTAAAAGGCTAGATGACATCATAAGTAAACAACCCCACTGCTATTATAGAACTTCAACATATAAGTATTTCAGTGATCACATAGAACTCGGTTCTAATATAAAATTACTAAAATACGCTTATGGTGTATCTTCGACCTATAATTATACTATTAATGTAAAGGACTTAAAAATGATATGAAATGATAATTGTACCCTTCGTGGGTAATTTAGACATCAAGATTGACCTAAAATGCAAAAATTGCTAATAGGCCCTTGAATTTTTTAAAATTGCATTTCGTACCTCCATTGAAAAACAAAAAGAATACAAAAAGTTATAACAATTTCAACACCCCTTTAGAAGATTGAAGGAATGTTAGAAATATTCTTAGGTGTCAAAAATATTAAAATAATCCTAAAATGCAAAGTTTTCCAAATGATCCCTAAACTTTGCAAACTTTACAATTAGGTCCTTATGCAAAATAAATGCATAATTAGACAAAAAAAATACATCACAAAAACTTTTGGAAATAATGTAAAAATTCACATAATCACTTCGACCAAGCAACTATGGCCTTCGAAGAACAATTTTGTAATTTCAACAATTTTATAATTTCACAAATAAGTCCTTAAATTTTTTAAAATCGTATTTTGTACCCTAAAGGAAAACTGAAAGAATATTGTCGATGTTCCATTTGCCCGGCCTTTACTAACTTTGGATGATCTGAAGGGCCAAAGTGCACTTGACTTAAAAAATATTTTGATGTTTGACGTGAAAGAGTAAAGGACCATCAGACGAATAGCTCATCCAACTAGTCTTAGATGGCATTGAAGTTGCCATAAACTTGGAGTAGCCATCAATCATTTTAAGTTAGCCATGATCAGATATCTATTGAAAATAATATCACAGATTCATTCTTTTTGATTCAGGAGTTGGTTATGTGTAGGGAAGGATTAGCACACCCTGATGCCTAAAAATTAGTACCATTTAGCTGTATCTTACTTAAAGCTCAATTTTTAGGGTTTTATTTTTATTATTATTTAAATAAATTCCTTTTAATGCATGAAATTTTGTAAAGATACGAGTCTAGGTTTTAATAAAAATTTTGTCACTTACGCACCTTAGAGAGGTGAGAAACATAAGGCTTTTTTTATGAAAATGATCTCCAAATGGGTTTTAAAGAAAATAAATATTTCATGTCGGCACTAGAGAGATACCAACATGAGATATCGTTTTGTGATTTTAAAAATAGTTTTTAAAGCATGAATGCTCGAGGTCCTTACAAGAGAAAACATATTAGTAAGATAGGAAAGAAAGCAATAAATAAATCTACACAAAAATAAACACACAAAATACATAAAAACGGGGTGATCAAAATTATGTCTTAGTTATCTTCGATTATTGATGAATAGCCGAGATGATAACATTGAGACTTAGTCAGATTTCATGGAAATTTAAAAAGAAAAAAAATGATTTTGATGACTCAGGGATATCTTGAAAAAGTTTGTATTTTAGAAGGAATATGGAGAGTGGGGTTGGAGTATCCCCTCAGAAGAGTAGGGTTGAAGTATCCCCCAAAGGTTAAAATTTGATGTCATATTAAGGTAAAAGCAGGGTTGGAGTATCCCTTCAAGGTAGTGGGGTTCGAGTGTCCTTAAAATAGAGGTTTGATATTGGATTTGAGTTAAAAGTGGGGTTGGAGTATCCTTTCAGAATACTGGGGTTAGAGTATCCTCGAAAATAAAGGTTTGATATTGGAGGGGCTGGAGTATCCCCTTGAAATAAGGGGATGGAGTATTCTCGAAAATAAAAATCTTTGACGTTAAAAGGATTAGGTTATATTTTTAAAAATAGAGAATCTTTAAAAATTCAGAGCCAAAGTTTTGGCTAAAATATTCCTTTTTTGTTTAGCCTTGGTTTGAGTTTAAGGGCTTAGGCCATGGGAATGAGCTGAGTAGCTCATGAGGCATTCGAATGCCATAATAAGAGTATTTCAAAAAATGGGCTTGAAACAGAGGACAGCATTGCGTCATTTTTTTTGAATTTATTTTGAGCTCATCTGAAAGTCCCCAAGGGTAAATAAGGTACTAGTGGAAAGGTAATTCGATGAGGTTTAATGTAAAAACATTCTAAGAATCCTAGGAAATGACCTTCTAGGCAAAATTAATTTTTGAACTTCAGCTTGTCTCAACACTAGCAACATGTACAAAGTAAAGGTATGATGGACTTTGAAAAATTATTTTGGATTTAACCAGAATTGTTAAGCAAATAATACCTTTTCAAAAAGGGAATTTCATGAACTTTATGGGACAAATATTCAAGGGATTCAAAAATGTTGTTTGTGGGGCCAAAACAGCCCAAATAATAAATTACTCGTTGGATCTAGGGGTTCTAGACAACGAAGATTCAAAAAATCATAACTATTTTATTCGAGATGATCTGAAGGTAAATAAGATATCATTGGAAAGTTAATTCAAAATACTTTAAGGGAAAATACCAATACATTCTGGATAAATCATTTTTTATTTTTAAATAATTCTTTAAAACTAGACCGCTATGCTACTAGAATAAAACATGGGCAGTGTTTGGTATTTTTGGTTTTTTTCATTAGGTTGAGCTCGGGCCATTGATGTTCAAATATTTGTAACTGAGATGAGGGGTTAACATGGGCATCACGAGTTCATTCTATAATCCCAGAGTAGTTTGGGACTATAGAACAACCCATTGACCATGCCATCATGAAGGCGTTTGGTTAAGCACCAAGGATTCATTTCATTTTATTTTGAAAACCAACATTCTTATAGTCATTTCATTTCATTTTCCACTAAAAGATTTCATTTCATTTTTGAAAACCAGCATTCTTATACTTATTCTTCCATTAATCTAGAACTAAATGTTTGCTCTACCCCCAAGGTTGGAAAACGAACTTAAAAAAATCTTAGGCCCATGTTATTCTCCATATATGGGAGATAGCATGTGCCTAACTCGGGGTACTCTTTGAAATTAGGTTTTCTAGCATTCAAACAAACATCTCAACATAAACAAAGTGCCACAAACATGATATAGAACATGGAGCATCTATGCATAAAAACTGTATGGAGATGATAGATAGATGCATGAACATACTCAGGATGACCTTGCTGAAAAAAAAGGCATTTTTATTTCATGGAACCTATTAAGCTGCTAGAAAATTTATGGGCATACTTTTGACATGTTAAGATGTATGCTTTACATGAGATGCAACATGAATATTGAAGGAACGTGGCAAGGCCACATGGATAGAGACTATTATGGTGATAAAAATGTAAGGGGACAACATGTAGACACCAAGAAAAACATCAAGATCCTAAACTACCACAACCACAACCATCAAAATGCATAAAAATCCTAGGGTGGCCATAAAAGCATAAAAAAGGGTTTACCACAATGATGTTAATGACAAAACAAAAAGCTTGAACTTTCTTTTTTTTGAAGCAGTTGTTGTAGGCTCAATGTCTTCCTTCTCCTTGCTATTATTTAGCAAGAAAAGGATGAAAAAAAAGTAGCCTCTTAGTGGTATGGTTGATGGTGAGGCTTCTTAAGGATCAAAATGTGTGGAAAGTTAGGTTCTTAAAGGTTTTCCAGTGGTGGTTTGAGGTAGCTACGGGAATGGAGTATGAAGGTCAATAAAATAGTGTTTTGGTGAGCTTTTGGAGCTAAAGTTGTTGAAAGATTTATGGGGATAGGTGAAGGGCTTTTTAGGATTGATGGAGAGTTTTTTCTTTGATAGCTGAGAGCCTCTTTTTATCTTCATGCTCAGCCAATGGCTTTAGGAGACAAACTAAGGGCATTGTTGGGTTTTCTTCTCTACATAAGGAGACATCCAGGTAACATGCTCAATCTACCCCCTATTTTAGTGGTTCTGCTATGCTGAGAAAGAAATCAGAAAGGCCGCAATAGCCCCCCAACTGCTGATATGCCTGCCGCTCTCTTACCACTATATCTCTTATGAAAGTGACCTTTGGCATTGGTTGCTTGGGTCCTAAACTTGTTTAAATTCGGTTATTGGCCCAAAGTCAAGGTTTATAATGCTTTATGATGATTTGTTGGTGCTAAAAACATGTTTAAATCAAGTTTTTAGAGGCTAAAAAATGGCCCGAACTAGGTAAAAATGTCTTGGTGTATCAATACAGAACATGTTGTATCAATAAATAACTCTTGAGTATCAATACAATGAGTTGTGTATCGATACAATAAGTTGTGTATCGATACTAAGAGTAAAAAATATTTTCAGTCTCAAGACTTAGAGGCTAGTATCGATACTCCATGGATTTGTATCGATACTCCATGGATTTGTATCGATACTCATGCTTATGTATCAATACATTTTGCTAAAAATCATAACTTTAGCTATTGCCAAGGTCTGTATCAATGCAAACATGCCAAATATTGATACCACACCTTGGGTATCGATACCAAACCCTCTTGTATTAATACTACACATGGAAATTCAAAATTTTGGTAATGTGAAAGCCTCGTGATAGTTTTTAAGCACCCATATGACCCGTACATGCTTTAGGTTCCTCGAGTTGTCTTATTTTGGTCACTAAGAGATGAAAATTGGCTCGTGTACTAACCTGAATGACTCCAATGACACCCTGAAAATAACCTTTGACGCCTTATTTTTGCATTTTTCTTTAAAGTGGTCCATAGGCATTTTAGGCCTTCCCAAAAAACCTAGTTCGACCCATAAGAATCCCGGCTATCATTCTTTAGCTTTATGTCTATTTTTTTATTTTGTCACCTTTTACCTAAACCCCTAAGATACCAAAAATTAGTCTAGACAAAATAAGGTGTCTACAGCTGCCTCCTCTTTGACTGTTGCTAAGTATTAGGAATAGGTAAAAATAAATAGACACCATTTTGTTTAGGCACTGTATTAGGCTATTTTCCAATGGGAAAGAAAAGGCATCCTACTCTTTAAGGACTAAAAGAAAAGAAATGCCACTAACTCATATGGGCTTAAAAGTAAAAGACAAGGCGTCCTGCTCTTTGAGGACTAAAATAAAGAGGGTGCCACTAGCTTGTGCGGGCTTAAAAGAAAAAGAAAAAGTGTTTTGCTTTTTGCAGACTAAAATGAAAAGGGTGCCACCAGCTTGTGTAGGCTTAAAAGAAAAAAAAAAGGCATCATGCTATTTGAGGACTAAAATGAAAGGGATGCCACCAATTTGTATGGGCTTAAAAAAAAGGCATCCTGCTCTTTGAGGACTATAATAAAAGGGGTGCCACCACCTTATGTGGGCTTGAAAGAAAATGCATCCTACTTTTTGAGGATATAATAAAATGGGTGCCATCAACTTGTGTAGGCTTAAAACAAGAAAAGGCATCCTACTCTTTGAAGACTAAAAGGAAAAAGGAGCCATTGGCTTATGTCGGCTTAAAAAAAAAGATGTCTTGTTCTTTGAGGACTAGAATGAAAAGGATGCCACCAGCTTATGTGGGCTTAAAAGAAAAGGTATCTTGCTTTTTGAGGACTAGAATGAAAGGGGTACCACCCGTTTATATAGGCTTAAAAAAAGAAAAAAAGCTTCTTACTCTTTGAAAACTAAAAAGAAAAGGGTGCCACTAGCTTGTATGGGCTTAAAGAAAAAAAGGCATCCTACTCTTTGAGGACTAAAACAAAGGGGCTGCCACAAGCTTGTATGGGTTTAAAAAAAAAGAAAAGGCGTCTTTCTCTTTGAGGACTAAAATAAAAGGGGTGCCATCAGTTTGTATGGGCTTAAAAAAAGAAAAGGCATCTTATTCTTTGAGGACTAAAAGGAAAACAGTGCCACTAGCTCGTGTGGGCTTAAATGGAAAAAAAGGCATCAATGACAGGGGTGCCACCAACTTGTGTAGGCTTAAACAAAAAGAAAAGGCATCCTACTCTTTGGGGACTAAAATGAAAGAGGTGCCACCAACTTATGTGGGTTTAAAAAAAAGACAAGTGTCCCATTCTTTGAAGACTAAAATGAAAAGGGTACCACTAGCTTGTATGGGCTTAAAAGAAAAGGCATCTTGCTCTTTGAAGACTTAAAATGAATAAAAAGGTCTTGCTCTTTGAGGACAAAGAAAGAAAACATCATACTCTTTGAGGATAAAGAAAGGAAACGTCCTGCTCTTTAAGGAAAAAAAAGAGAAGGTTCTACTCTTCAAGGACAAGAAAGAAAAGGTCTTGCTTTTTAAGGACAAGAAAGAGAAGGTTATGTTCTTTAATGATAAAAAAAGAAAACATCCTGCTTTTTGAGGATTAAAAAAAGTCTTGCTCTTTAAGGATAAGAAAAGAAAATGCCTTACTCTTTGAGGACAAAAAAAGAAAAAGCCTTGGTCTTTGAGGATAAAGAAAAGAAAAGGTCATACTCTTTGAGGACAAGAAAGAAAAAGCCCTGCTCAAGCAAGAAAAGGTCTTGGTGTTGAGATTAGATACTTTTATTGGACAATTTTTAATAAGCTTGTGATGTTAAAGGTACTTACCTAAGATTTTTTAAGGTTTTTGGAAATATAGAGTTGCACCTTCTGCTCTTGACTAACTTACCTTTTGTACGGTGATTGGTGCCTAAAAGATGTTAAATCTTGTAAAATGCATGAGAATGCATAAACGTGTTGAAATAATGTGAAAGTGGTGTTTCCAAAAGCATAATCCATTGATTTTGGATCCTTCTCACATCTGATAAGGTGGCTTATTGTCTTGATGACCAATGATAGTAATAAGAGGATTGTACAATTAGATAATTCATGTTAGAAGGCTATAGCTATAAAGAGTTTGTTATCAAGCATAAGTGGTGCTTCTTTGCCAATTTTAACTCTAAAAGCCTCTTTGACTATGCAAATATGTTGAACCCTGGTTGTCTGGGTGCCAATTGAAGTAAGATTTTAGCCTTTCTTCTTCATGATAGGCTTTTCTAGGGGTAGAGTTTGAACACTTTTTAAAATACAAGATCAAAAAAGGTTGGACCAACCATGGCCCTCAAGTTCATACTTGGTCTTTAGACCTAACAAAAATTCTCGTAAAGTTCAATCTTTCTAAGCAATGCTATGAAATCTTGTTATTAGTTTTGTTCATTTATCAAGCATTGTCAATTAAATGATGAATATGATGCAACATGAAATGCAAGGTTACAAAAGGTTTTATGAGAAATCAAACAATTGTATTTTTATTCGATTGAAAAACTTTAAAATACAAAAGAGTCAAAAAAAGTCTTCCTGGATGATTAACTTTGATGTTGATGACATAAATTTTCCACAGAGTGCTTTCAAAGACTTTCTCTTGAGCAAATGATCCTTGTAGTGTTGGCCAAATCATAAGAGGATTCCTCAAATTACCCATCGTGGGACGGAGGCCTCAAAGTTGGCTATTTTTTCATTTTCCAAGTGCAGGTATGGATTAGGTTTGGTTAGTTAAAACAGATGGGTGAGTTATGATTTGGTGTCTCAGTCAGAGTTATGACTATGGAGAAGATTGGTTTTAGGCTAATGATGGTTTGGGCTTGACTTAGTTTGAATAGGTTTGGTTACTTAAGCTACCCTCTCGGGTTTTCAAGTTAAGTTTTTTTTTGTGTTTTTTATTTTTTATGTTGTTTTTTTGTTTTTTAGAAAGAGAGGTGAAGGCCTAATAGAATGCCTTTTCGGGTTTTTATCATAAAGTTCTTTCAAGCATAATACTTTTTTATGGAATCAGAGTTCATGGGATTGGGCAGGCCATTGCCACCCATTTCGATTAAGATTAAAGCTCCTTCAAAGAGTACACGTTTAACCACGTATGGTTCTTCTCAATTTGGGGTCTATTTTTTGCAAACATCTTTATGGATTGGGAAAATTTGCTTAAGCACCAAGTCACCTTCTCGGAACTAATAGGGACGAAACATTTTGTCATAGGCTCTCATCATGCACTTTTGATACATTTGCCCATGGTAGATGGCTTTGATTCTATTCTCTTTGATAAGATTAAGTTGCTCAACTCGATCTTTAAACCATTCAGCCTTTTCAAGTTGTGTTTCCATGAGGACTCTGAGTGATGGGATTTTTAGTAGAACAGCTTCCATACCATAGACTAAGGAAAATGGCATAGCACTTATATAAGTTCGTACGGCTATGTGATAAACATGTAATGCGAAAGGTAACTTTTCATGCTAATCCTTGTGCATCTCAGCCATATTTTCGATTATCTTCTTGATAGTCTTGTTGGTTGCTTCCACCAGTCTGTTTATCTTTGGACGATATAGGATAGAGTTTCACTACTGAATCTTGAACTAAAAACAGACTACTTGCATCATCTTATTTTTTAGGTTGCATGCATTATCAGTAATGATTTGTTCGGGAAGACCATATTTACAGATGATGTCCCATTTCACAAATTTGCACACAATGAATCTAGTAACATCATCATAAGAAGCTACCTCTACCCATTTGGTGAAGTAGTCAATAGCAACTAGGATAAAATGATGTCCATTAGAGGCCTTAAGGATGATTGGTCCAATCATGTCCATGCCTCACATAGAAAATGGCCATGGAGTTGTGATAATGTGCAATGGTATCGAAGGGACATGAATCTTGTTCGCATAGATTTGGCATTTGTGGCATTTATGAGCATAGTTGATGCAATCCCTTTCTAGAGTCAACTAGTAGTAGCCCGATTGCATGACTTGTTTCGCCATTCGGTGCCCATTAGCATGCATACCATAAATCCCTTCATGGACCTCATCGAGGATTTTTTTGGCTTTTGAGGCATCCATTCACTAGAGTAATTACCTGGTTCTAACTCTTCTTGTAAAGCAGTTTACCATCTAAAATAAAGTTTACAGCCACTCTTCGTATGGTTCTTTTATCATTTTAGTAACATGATCAGGGTATTGCTGATTTTTGATATACTGGAGGATGTCATGATAGTAGGGCAAACCATCTTTTCCTTGCTTGATATTCTAGCAATATGCCAGTGTTGAATGAATGCTCATCTGAATAATGGCAACGTTTGACTCTCAATTAACCTTAAACATGGATAATAAGGTGGCTAAGGCATCAGTTATTTAATTTTGTTCTCAAGGCAAATATCAGAAGCTAACATCATCAAATTCTTTTCTCAATTCTAAGATTAAACTTTTATAATGAGTTAGTTTGGCATCACATGTCTGCCATTCCCCTTTTAATTGGTAAATGAAAAGGGCTGAGTCTTCAAACACTCATAAGGTTCAGATGCCCCTTTCGATGGTGGCTTGGAGTCCTATGATGTAAGCCTCATATTCAGCTATATTGTTGTGCAGTCGAAGCTTAATCTCGTAGTGAAAGGATAATAGCTTCCCTCAGGTGAGATTAAAATTGCCCTAATTCCATGCCCCAATGCATTTGAAGCACCATCAAAAAATATTTTCCAAGGTGAATCGCTATCAGTTGGATCTCCCACCTCGAATATGCACATTAGGTCTTTATCAGGGAACTAGAAGTCCAAAAGTTGATAATCATCCATTGCTTGACTAGCCAAGAAATCTGCAATTGTGCTACCTTTAATAGGCCTTTAATCTACGTATACAATATCGTGTTCAGAAAGTAGGACTTGCCACCTAGCCAATCTCCCTGACAGTGCAGGGGCTTCACATAACTATTTGACGGGATCTAGTTTGGCGATCAACCACGTGGTGTGATATAACATTTATTGTCTTAACCTTCTGGTTGTCTAGACTAGAGCACAACATAGGTTTTCTATTATCAAGTAGTTATTTTCACATTCTATGAACTTTTTGCTTAAATAGTAGATAGCCTATTCTTTTTTTCTCGAATTATCATGCTGGCCTAATACACAGCTCATCAAACTATCAAAAACTGATAGATATAAAATTAGAGGTCTGCCTAGGATTGGGGCCACAAGCACTGGAGGGCTTGAAAGGTATTACCATACTTTATCGAAGGCTTCTTGACATTCTTCATTCCATTCTCTGAGATTTTGTTTACGAAGTAGTGAGAAGATCAAGTTATATTTGTCGGTTAATTAAGATATAAATCAGGCTGTATAGTTTAATCTTTCAAAAAAACTTTTTACCTTTTTTGGGGTTCCAAGAGGTGGAAGGCTTTGAATGGGCATAACCTTGTCAGGGTCCACTTCTATTCTTTTTTCACTTATAATGAAGCCCAATAACTTGCCGGATATGACAGCAAATGTGCATTTGGTAGGGTTAACTTGAGCTGATATTTGCGAAGGCGTTTGAAGAGCTTTCGCAAGTCAGCTACATGTTCATTCTCTCTAAGTACTTGGCGATCATGTTATCCATATAAGCTTTGATCTCTTTATGCATAAGGTCATGAAAGAATGTCACTATTGCCATTTAATAATTTGTCCCAATGTTTTTGAGCCTAAAAGGCATTACTTTGCAGCAAAAAGTTCCTTAAATGGTCACAAAGGTGGTTTTTTCAATGTCTTCTATCACCATTTTGATTTGGTTGTATCCTGAAAATCTGTCCACGAAAGAAAAAAATGCATTTTTAGCAGTGTTGTCCACTAGGGTATCGATATGGGGCAAAGAAAAATTATCCTTTGGACTAGCTCGATTTAAGTCCCTATAATCCACACACATTCGCACCTTACCATCCTTCTTAGGGAATAGGACTATATTAGCCACCCACTCAAGGTATTTGGCAACTTTGAGAAATCCTGCTTCAAATTATTTCTTGACTTCTTCTTTGATCTTTAGCAGCATCTCAGGTTTCATCCTTCTAAGCTTTTGCTGCATAGGTTTACACTCGGGTTTGAGGGAAGTTCATAGACTCCAATATCAATATTCAACCCAGGCATATCCTAGTAAGACCAGGCAAACACATCTCGAAACTCTTAGAGAAGGCTTATCAAATGGTTTCGGGTTGATGGTTTTATAGAGATTCCAAGTTTGACTTTCTTTCAGTCTTCTTCTATCTTAAGGTTTATGGTTTCGATGGGTTCTTTATAAGATAAAATCTGTTTTTCTTCTTGTTCAATTAGTTTGAGCAG
The DNA here is from genome assembly GCA_038382025.1 of Adansonia gregorii. Classification (NCBI taxonomy): domain Eukaryota; kingdom Viridiplantae; phylum Streptophyta; class Magnoliopsida; order Malvales; family Malvaceae; genus Adansonia; species Adansonia gregorii. The sequence goes on from JBBYHO010019974.1 coordinate 104,451, forward strand.
ATCTGAGGGTATAGGGTCCTTTTTGGGATCTTATTCATACTCAACCTCACCAGCATAGATTGCTTGCTCAAAGTTAATTTCTTAAGTCTCAATGTGGATATTCGTGTCATCTTCATCCGAATACCTGAAAATATGACAAGAGAACAATATAGGCAAAAATATATGCGGAGAGAGGTAAAAATGGACATAATGAATGAACTGCATAATGCTCCATCATTTTCATCAATAATACTTGATAAAAGGTGCCCATACAAAGGATCCCATAATGCTTTTAGGCAAAAGCATGTGGGTTTGGTTCATGGCATTAGTTTGAAAGAGTTTTGAACAATACAGGGATTTTTATCTCAATCCAGACGTTTGAAATAAACTTTGGAGAGCATAAGTTAGTCTTTTCACCCATTGCTGATGGCTCTTCATTTGTATTGATAGAGAAATCCTCAAAAGTCTTCCCTAACACAAGCATGACATTCGTCGAGCTAGTGTTAACGTGTCTGCCTTAGTGAAAGTTCTTATGCAATGGTGAAAATTCCATAGGTTCACATCCTATGTCTTTTCCCAACAAATATGCTATTCTTTTCTCCCGATTCCTCTAGGCTTGCTTCTTTTTTTGCTATCCATTGGGCTTAAACCCCAATCCTTTTTTGTTAGTCTAATGGGTCACTTTTAGAGCATTAGCAATTCCTTAGAGGCATCTTCCAAGCCCTTTTTTGGCTTAAGCACCTTTTTTAAATGTTACGTTTAAGCCTATTTACGTGCTTCCTAATAGATGAGGCTTAATCATAGGCAACCTCTCCTTAACATAGGTGGCTTTGATGAACTCAAATGATTGAAAAGACGATTCTAGAATGCCCTCATTAGGTTTAACATATGGGGTATCGATTGAGCTAGCTACAATAATATCTTTTTCTCCACCACTACTGATAACTTTGTTTCCAATTACAAACTTCAATTTTTAGCACAAGGATGATGGAACTACTTTTGCAGAATGGATCCATGGACTTCCCAAAAGGCAATTATATGATGGAGCAATTTCCATCACATAAAATTCAAACTCATAGGTACATGGCTTATTTGGAGTGGAAAAGTGATGTTTCCTATAACGTTTAGGGAACGTTTCTATAGGTTTCATTAAATGCTCGCATGACTGTTTGACTATTTCGAATGTAAGACACATTAATAGGGAGCTTATTCAAGCATGACATAAGCATTACATTCAAAGTTGACTCGTTATCAAAAAGCACCTTAGGTAATATGTTGCCTTTGCAGTATGCGATAATATAAAGGGCTTTATGATTTCTTTTCCTCCTTGTGGAATCTCATCATCACTAAAGGATATATAATTATCAGCCATGATATTGTTCACTAGATGATCTAGCTAGCCTATAAAAATATCGAAGAGACATAGGCCTTGCTCAAAACTTTCAGGAGTGCGTTTCTATAAGCTTCAGAGTTCAACAAAAGTGACAGTATGGATATCTTGGCAGGTTGCTTATTCAGCTAATCTATGATACTGTATTCACTATGTTTGATGAACCTAAGAAACTCCATTGCTTCTTTTTCACTAATCAATTCTTTGTTGACTTTTGAATCTGATCTTTTAGCTGCAGACTTAAGGGTTTAAAGATTTTGGCTAGTATCTTCTTATTGAGCTTCATCTCTTAAGGTTGGTGGCACATAACACCTACCACTCTAAGTCAAGTGGCTCACCCGCAAAAGATCAATATTAAAGGCTAGTTGACTAGATTCCCTAATAATTAAGGTTTTATTTTCATAATTCTAGGGAACAGCTTTATTGTCTTCGTAGAGGAATGAAGATGGCAATTGAATAACCATCCTTGGTGCAGATGAGGCAGGAACAGTCTAAGGATGTGGTTGATTATCATGCAAGATTAGTGGTCTTTCGATGCCATAGGAGGGATTATCCTAATCCCCTTCTATGACATTAACAAATGGATATACATCTACAAGTTGATTAGTCAAAGTCTGCTTCTCATCATAAAATTTGATGCTGCCTTCCTTTATCATTATTTGGACCATTGCATGAAACTATTCACACATTTGAAGGGTACGACCATGTACTGTATGGAAATCGTAAATGTTGTCAACTTTTTTCTTTTACTTCTCAACCCTATTAACTAATTTGGCATTTACCAGAATTTGGCAAACTATGCTCATTGGCATTTTTAGCTCTTCCATGTTTTTCACGATCTCATAATTTTGCTCAGCAATGAACCTTTCTAGGCCTGCATCTGCACGGGTTTAAGAGGAACTGGCTCTTTTGTTAAACCTCGACTGTCGTGTTATTTTAACTTTTTTTTCTTTTTGTCTTTCACTGATTCTCCTTTTAAAGCCTTATCCATTATCCCATAAAGTATGACTAATTCTGCAAAGCTTTTAGGGGTTCTTTCCACAACTTCTTCATAGTATGTTGACTATAGTGTGCTGATGAATCTGACGATCATTACCTTCTTTATTAATAATAGTTGAATTTGGGTGGCATTTTCCATCCACCTAGAGGCATAATGCCTAAAGCTTTCATTTGGCCACTCTCCATACTTACAAGAGAAAAGCAAATCAGGACACCATTATCATTTGCTTCGTCATCTTCGATGACGTTAACGGATGGATTAGTTGGTTCATGACATTCATTGTAGAATTCTATCTCGGATCGATCCATCATTCCTTGGACCATTTTTAAGAATAATGAACATTGCTGTAAATCTGAGCACAGTAGTAGCAAGAGGACTCTGTGAATTCCTCTCTTGGGCTTACCATCCTAACCTCTCTGAATGCTTGCCACACTCTACTCATTGGCTTCTTAACCTTTCTAACATCTCTTTTAATCCAACAACCTTTCCCATCAATCATGGCATTTACCTTCAGTTTAGCATGATTAGGAAGTAGGTTGGCCCCAATATTTGGCCTGGGCCCTTGCTCTATTTTTATTACACCTTTTTTTAGCAGGCCTTGTACCTTTCTCTTGAATGAGGTGTAGTTCTCAATTGAGTGTCCCTGTGCTCTAGCATGGTATTCACAATAAGCATTCTCATCATACTAGCTAGGGTATGGTAGAGATTTTGGGTGTAAAAATATTAGGGTGACTAATCGGCTAGCTAATAAAAGATTGTAGATCTCTTTATATGAGTATAGTAAAGGGTCAAAATGTTCCCTCTCTCGAGGTGCTCGATGATTACTTAGAGCTCTAGCATTGTTTGTGTTGCAAGGTTGCATGCTTTGAGGAGTGTTTTGAACAAGATTTGATGTGAGGGTGATTATTGGAGCAATCCCAATAGAGTGAACTGCTAGTGTCATTTGGTAAGGGCCAAAACTCGGATACCGCATACTTGGGGCATATACCCCTTGAGTTAAGCCTGGATTTTGAGGGAATTTTATAGTGCCACAACTAACAGTGCTTACTTTTTTTTCCCCACCTTTAATTATTGGTTTCTTAATTAACCCAAATGATTCTCCCATAGATATTTTCCTACTTTTGATGGCATTATCAATCATCTCCCCTAATATGACCACATCAGCAAAATTATTTGCAGTGTTTCCTACTAACTTCTTATAGTAAGGAGCTTTCAAAATGCCTACGGACATAACTATCATTTCTCTTTCAGTTAATGGAGGCTAAACCTAAGCTACCTCCTCCCTCTATCTTTAGGCGTATTGGCTAAAACTCTTAGAGGCTTTCTTCTCCATGTTCATGAAAGAGAGGCGATATGGGGCCTAGTCAAATACGTTCTTATAATTGTCGAGGAATGCACGAGCCAGATTTGTCCGCATTTGAATTCTGATAAAGTCTAGCCCTATATACCATCGAAAACCTACCCAAGCTAAACTGTCCTAGAAGCAGTGGATTAGTAATTTTTCATTTTCTTCATACCCGATCATCTTACGATAATACATCCAAAGGTGGCCAGTGGATCTGTGGTCCCATTATATTTTTTAAACTCTGGCACTTTGAATTTGTACGGAATAATAAGACTAGAGACCAGTCCTAGAGTTTTCGCCTCTATAATTCTAAATTTATCACTTCCCTCAATAGCTCAAAGACGTTTCTCTAGAAATTGGTATTTTTTTAAGTCTTTATTATTTTTCAAAGACCTTTTTGCCTTTTCTTGTTCTACTTGTTTATCACGATTTGGTACTATAGATATAGCGGGCAAAGAGCCTTAAACCAAATTTTGTGCTATTATAGGATTGAGATAAATGAATGGTTGAGTCGATGGAATTTTTGCTATTGCTGGATGCTATTCATGCAAAGTTGCTTTATGCACATTAGTAGCCTCGATACCACTATTCAAATTACTTTTGAGGTTAGTCGATCTTTTGCCAGCATCGATAGTGCTCATTTATCCCTTAACTTTTAAAGCTTCAAATAATATTTTTATCAATTTTGCCATTTGAAATTGAAGTTTTTCATTCCTACGGGCCAATTGTTCTTGAGATTCTCTATACATGAGTTCTAGTCACTCAATGCAGGACTGATGATTATTCTCCATGGCTTTATGACAAGTACGAGTGTTGTAGCAATGGTGAGCTGAAGATTTTATGTTTTGGGACACCTTCACTTTAGATTATTAAGGGATTAGACCTTTAGAATGTGTCATGACACTACATTAAGATGGATATGAATTCATGAATAGAAAAAGAAATATGTTATTAATGCAAAAAAAAAAAGAATAATTGTTATTGATGTAAATGCAAGAGGGACAATTGGATTAGGAAATAGCTCCACTAATAGTGTCTTTCATTGAAGCAATCAAAGTCTTAAATACATATGATTACATTCAAAAATGTCTGGCATGATTACATTGTCTAATCACATGTTCTAAGAAATAAAACAGTTCTTGTTTGTGAGCTTCAAAAGGTAAGATGCTACATGCTTGAGATCGATCCGCATCCATCATATATTTGGCCTTCAACTAAGCTGCCTGAATTTGTTCAGTGAGATAGTGATGATGAGTCTGATAATTTGGGCGTGCCTGATCGACTATTTGTTGCCATTCTTGCTCCCGCCATTCTGAAGCTCGTACTAATCATCCACCAGATTTTGGCAAGCTTGTAATGACTACTCTAAGCCTTGAACCCTAACTATTAATGTCTCATTCTCAACCTAATTTGTTCTTAAATCTTGAACTTGAACTTCTAATCAAGCATTTCTCTTTTGATAAGTTGATACAAGGGTTTAAGCTCTGACAAACTTCTCTTTATTATCTTTAGTTGCTTCTTTCCACTGATATAGTTCTTTTTTGAGGGTGGCAATTTTTGTTCTCCACTTGATTGAAGACTTGTCTTGGCATCATGATTTATTTGCTTTACTGACGGCCACATAGTCTTTGCTTAGACTCTTAAGATCTTTGAGATAATTCTACTCCTTATTAGCTCATTTTACCTCACCTTCACGTAGATAAGTTCAATCTCAAATTGACTCTTCTTTTCATTTAGGTAGGCAATTTCTGTAGTAAGAGTTATCTTTTCTTGTTTGAATTCTCATCTAAGCAATTCAATTCTAGAAGGGAATTTTTCATCTACAGATACAATAGTGGATAGAGGCAAGGTATCATTGATGCGACGTATCTTCTATTCATTATACCCTAGGGTCACACTGCTTTCTCTTTAGTGTTTTTCCATGCAATGGGCTTGCCTCAAGCATGGAAGGCTAACTGAATTTTTGACTTATAATCTGGCCTGCCATATTCAAGGTCACATGCCTTTAGGTCTTGAACAAAAGGGACAAATTGCTGACACAAAAATTATTAAAGGACCAGAATAGGTGCGTAACTGGTACTTCCTTATAACTCAATTAGTGGCACATAATTGTAATCTCTACATCTATACATGATGGTTTATGGTAAAAACCAAGCAGTTTTCTATGTCAATTTATCCCCATTGAGATTCTGAAATTTTTGGATCCATTGTTCCTCAGACTTTTTGTGAAGCCATTCCTTCTCGAGGACTTTGGAGATAGGACTGAAGTCAGGGAAAAAATTATATGGCCTCTTTTTTTTACAAGGCAAAGATGGGTAATAAGCCATACACGAAGCATAGGTGCACAACTAATGAAACATCCTATCCAGATTTTCTTGCAAAAATTAAGGGTTCGAATGGTTTCAGCGATGATAGCAGGTGCTAGGTTAATGTTGCAACATAGTCAAGAAACGAGATCCGCTACCGTTGCTTTGACATAACCTAGAGTTTTTGGGAAAATGACTAGGCCATATATTGCCAAAGCAAATATATCTTGCATTTTTTGAATGTCGACGGTATTTTCCATTGCCTGTTTCAAACTAGCCCATAAAATGCACTCACTGTTTCCCTTCTTCTTAATATGACCCTCAATCCATGCCTTGGGTACAATGAGAATCTGGGCCAATCTTTTCTTAAAAGTTAGAGGGTTCAATGACTTGCAATATATTCTATCGATCTTGGCCCTCTCAATATTGAGCAGTGAGGTATATTCCTCCACTGTGGGGGTCAAATCCTCTTGGTTGAAGGTAAAACATTGACATACAGGGTTTCAAAATTGGGAAATGGTTTGCAGCAAACAAATATCCAAATGGACCTAAAGTAAAAGGGCAATGTCCCTGTATCTCTTCATGAATATTCCTTCTTGGTACTATCCGAACTGGTCCATATATATTTTAAATCTTGCCAGTCATTTTGATGATACCCTATTTTGATCTTTTCATGCATTGTTGAGATATACCTAGTTTCTAAGATGTCCCCATCTTCACGCTATCGTCTCTCAGACCAGGCTTGAACTTTCTTAAAAGATTTTAACTCTGAGGCAAATTATTGCTCCATAATAGACACCTCTTGGTAAACACTGCACTGTCGACCAATTGTCCCATGGCAATGATAATAATGAAATAATGCATTCATGCAAAAGGGAACAAAAAAAGATGATAAGTTAGCAACTATACCAAGAAATAAGCACACAAAGAAATGAAAGCAACAAAATGAAAATGCCGTATAGAAGTTTGCCCAAGAATAAACGATATGCTGCATAGGGGCCAACATAACAATCGGACAGTGCTAAGATTGCCTTTACATGTGGTGATACAATACCATGTAAGGACAGGCCTGACCAAACAAACGCTGATGTTCATTCATTAATATCTATGTTAAGTCATTAGCATGGTGACTTATTTTGGTTAGATTATGAACTTTTGGCATCATAGGTGTAAACATTCACTCATCATTACTCACTTGCTAAGGAAGGGTGAGCCATAGAACATCATAGCATACCCTAAAGAAATGACCATGACAAATGTGAGGGATGGTGTTCACCTATTGTCGCTTCTATAATATAGTATACAAGAGTAAAGGTAAGAAGTGTTTCCTTGAGTGACCCTATTCTCTGAATTATTCTATCAGCATTCTAATATGGTTTAACATGATTTAGCTCATAAGGCTTACTATATGAGTTTGAGTAGATGCCTAAATAGATATCCAAATTGCTCATTCGTCCAGTAAGGATAGCTAAGGCACCTTGGTCTTGAGCCCATCGCGGGTTTGGTAGAACGGGTTTGACCTGATGGATGCATTTCCCTAAGCAAATGTGGAGGGTTACTCATGAGAGACAAAGGTAATTTACATCTCGGAAGGTCTTGCCATGCCTATACGGAAGGTTACTTAGGAAGGTAGATGGCTTGCTTCCTCCTAATAATTAGGATCCTAGCCTCACCATGGTGTTTGGTGGGAATCTAAAGCAAAATGAAAGTGCACAGTGTGTGTAAGGAAACTATCAAACTTTTTTTATTTTACTTTATCTTACCATACATTTTTAAATCAACATTCATTCAAAAAGAAGGTGATCCCTAAAAAAGAATCATAAAATAATGGTATAAAAAGTAAAAGATTATAAGCCAAAAAGAGAAAGAATTATATCTGAATAATTATAGAAACCGAAAAACAAAGGATCAAGGAAGACATAGCTAGTCATAGGCCTAACTCTCTAAGTTGATCCCAAGTAGAGTTGCCAAGCTGTCGATGTTCCACATGCTAAGGTTTTATGAACTTCGAATGATCCAAAAACCCAAAGTGCACTTGACTTAAAAAATATTTTGATGTTTGACATGAGGAGTAAAAGATCGTCGAACGAGCCACTCATTCGACTAGTCTTGGATGACCATCACGAAGTGGCTATAAACTTGGAGTCGCCACTGATCATTTTAAGTTAGGCATGATCGGATGCCTATTGAAAATAATACCAAAGATTTGTTCTTTTGGATTTGGGAGTTGGTTATGTGTAGGGAAGGATTAGCACCCTACGACATCCGAAATCAGTACCATCTAACTGTATCTTACTTAAATCTCGATTTCCTTAATTTCATTTTTTTCATTATTTAAATATAATTCCCTCTAACGCATGAAATTTTGTAAAGATATGAGTCTAGGCTTTAATGAAAATTTATTCACTTATGTGCCTGGAGAGGTGAGAAACATAGGGTTTTTTTATGAAAATGATCTCCATATGGGTTTTGAAAAAAAAAAAATTTCTTGTTTGTCACTGGAGCGATACCAACAGGAGATATCATTTTCTGATTTTGAAAATAATTTTTAAAGCATGAATGCACAAGGTCCCTACAAAAGGAAATGTATTAGTAAGATAGGAAAGAAAGCAATAAATAAATCCACACAAAAATAAACACACGAAAAACCTACACAAAAGGGTGATCAAAATGTATGTAGTAGTCGTCTTTGATTATTGATGAAAAGTTAAGATGATAATGTTGAGACTTAGTCAGATTCAGTGGAAACATGAGCAGAAAAAAAGATTTCGATAACTCATGGATGTCCTAAAAAATTTTTTGAATTTTAGAAGGAATATGGAGAGTGGGGTTGGAGTATCCCCTCAGAAGAGTAGGGTTGGAGTATCCCCCAAAGGTGAAAATTTGATGTCATATTAAGGTAAAAATACTGTTGGAGTATCCTTTCAAGGTAGCAAGGTTGGAGTATCCCTAAAAATAAAGATTTGATATTGGATTTGAGTTAAAAATAGGGTTGGAGTATCCTTTCGAAATAGTGGGATTGGAGTATCCTCGAAAAAAATCTTTGACGTTGAAAAGAATGGGTCATATTTTTGAAAAAAGAGAATTTTTAAAAATCGAGAGTTAAAGATTTGGCTAAAATGCTCCTCTTTTATTTAGCCTTTGTCCGAGTCTAAGGGCTTAGGCCATGGGAATGAGTTAAGTAGATCATGAGGCGCTCAAACGCTTTAATAATAGCATTTCAAAAATTAGGCCAGAAATAAAGGGCAACGTTATGGCAGTTTTCTTTCTGAATTTATTTTGAGCTCATACAGAGGTCCCCAAAGGTAAACAAGGTACCGTTGGAAAGGCAACTCGATGAGGATTAATGTAAAAACATTCCAAAAATCCTAAGAAATCACCTTCTAGGCGAACTAATTTTTAAACTTTCGCTTGTCTCGACACTGGCAGCATGTATAGAGTAAAGGTATAATGGACTTTGAAAAATCATTTCGGGTTCAACTGGAATTGTTAAAATGTGAATAATACCTTTTGAAAAGGGAATTTCATGAACTTTATGGTAAAAATATTCAAGGGATTCAAAAATGTTGTTTGTTAGGACAAAACATCCTGAATAATAAATTGCTCGTTGGATCTTGGGGTTCCAGACAATAAAGATTCAAAAAATCATAGGTATTTCATCTGAGATGATCTGAAGGTAAATAAGATATCATTGGAAAGGTAATTCGAAATCCTTTAATGAAAAAATAAATACATTCTGGATAAATCATTTTGGTTTTTAAATAATTCTTTAAAACTAGACCACTGTGTTGCCAGAACAAAACATGGGAGGTGTTTGGTATTTTTAGTTTTTTTCATTAGGTTGAGCTTAGGCCATGGACATTCTAACATCTGTAACCGAGATAAGGGGTTGGCATGGGCATCACAAGTTCATTCCATAATCCTAGAGTAGTTTGGAATAATAGAACAGCCTGTTGACTCTGCCATGTGCAGGTGTTCGACCAAAGACCAATGATTTACATTTTCCACTAAAAGATTTCATTTCATTTTTGAAAACCAGCATTCTTATACTAATTCTTCCATGATCGAGAACTAAATGCTTGCTTTGCCCTCAAGGTTGGAAAACCAACTTCATAAAAATCTTAAGCCCATGTTATTCTCCATATATAGGAGATAGCATGTGCCTAACTTAGGGGTACTCTTTGAAATCAAGTTTTCTGGCATTCAAACAAACATATCAACACAAACAAAGTGCCAAAAACATGATATAGAACATGGAGAACATGTATGCATTAAAAAATGCATAGAGATAATAGATAGATGCATGAACATACTTAAGATGACCATCTGAAGAAAAAAGGCATTTTTATTTCATGGAACCTATTAAGCTGCTAGGAAATGCATGGGCATACTTTTGACATGTTAAGATGCATGCCTTACAAGAGATACAGATGTGAGTATGGAAGGAACGTGGCAAGATCACATGGATAGAGGCTATTATGGTGATGAAAGTGTAAGGGAACGGCATGTAAACAACAAGAAAAACATCAAGATCCTAAACTACCACAACCAAAGCCATAAAAAGGCATGGGAGTCCTAGGGTGGCCATAAAAGCATAAAAAGGGTTTACCAAGATAAAGTTAATGACAAAACAAAAAGCTTGAACTTCCCTCTTTTTTAAAATAGTGATTATATACTCAATTTCTTCCTTCTTTTCGCTATTATTTAGTAAGAAAAGGATGAAAAAAAGCAGCCTCTTAGTGGTATGGTTGATGGTAAGGCTTTTTAAGGATAAAAAATGTGTGGAAAGTTGGGTTCTTGAAGGTTTTCCAGTTGTGGTTTGGGGTAGCTACGTGAATAGAGTATGGAGGTCAATGAAAGAGTGTTTTGGTGAGCTTTTGGAGCTAAAGTTGTTGGAGGATTTGTAGGGATGGGTGAAGAGTTTTCTGGGATTACTAGAGAGTTTTTTCTTTAATAGCTGAGAGCCCTTTTTTATCTTCATGCTCAACCAATGGCTTTAGGTGACAAAGCAAGGGCAATGTTGGGTTTTCTTCTCTGCACAAGGAGATATCCAGGTAACATGCTCTATCTGCCCCCCATTGCTATTGGTTCTACCATGCTGAGAAAAAAATCAAAAAGGCTACAATAGCCTCCCAACTGCTAATATGCCTGCCACCCTCTTACCATTATATCTCTTGTGAAAGTAACTTTTGGCATTGGTTGCTTGGGCCCTAAATTTGTTTAAATCAGATCATTGGCCTAAAGTCAAGGTTTGTAATGCTTTATGATGGTTTGTTGGTGTTAAAAACACATTTAAATTAGGTTTTTAAAGGCTAAAAAATGGCTCAAACTAGGCAAAAATGTCTTACTGTATCGATACAAAACATTTTGTATCAATACATTACTCCTGAGTATTGATACAGTGAGTTGCCTATCGATACTATGAGCAAAAAAATATTTCTAGTCTCGAGACTTAAAGGCCAACATCGATACACCATGGATTTGTATCGATACTTATACTTGTGTATCAATTCATTTTGCCAAAAATCATAACTTTAGCTATTGCCAAGGTCTGTATTGATACAAACATGCCAAGTATCAATACCACACCTTCAGTATTGATACCAACCAAACCCTCTTGTATCGATACTACACATGGAAATTCAAAATTTTAGTAATGTGAAAGCCTCATGATAGTTTTTAAGCACCTATATGACTCGTATACACCTTAGGTTCCTCTAGTTGTCTTATTTTGGTCACTAAGAGATGAAAATTGGCTCGCGTAATCACTTGAACAACTCCAATGACACCCTAAAAATATCTTTTAATGCCTCATTTTTGCATTTTTCTTTAAAATGGTCCACAGGCATTTTAGGCCTTCCTAAAAAAACTAGTCTGGACCCTTAAGATACTCGATGATTATTTCTTAGCTTTATTTCTATTTTTTTTATTGTCAGCTTTTACCAAAACCCCTAAGATACCAAAAATTGGTCCAAACAAAATAAGGTGTCTAAAGCTGCCCCGTCTTTGACCATTGCTAATATTAGGAATAAGGTAAAGATAAATAGACACCATTTTGTTCGGGCAGTATATTAGGCTGTTTTTCAAATAGGAAATAAAAGGTGTCTTGCTCTTTGAGGACTAAAAGAAAAAAAGTACACTAACTCATGTGGGCTTAAAAGTAAAAGATAAGGCGTCATACTTTTTGAGGACTAAAATAAAAGGGGTGCCACTAGCTTTTATGGGCTTAAAAGAAAAAGAAAAGGTGTCCTGCTCTTTAAAGACTAAAATAAAAAGGGTGCCACCAGCTTGTGTGGGCTTAAAAGAAAAAGAAAAGGCGTATTGCTATTTGAGGACTAAAATGAAAATGGGCCCACCAATTTGTGTGGGCTTAAAAGAAAAAGCGTCTTACTCTTTGAGGACTAGAATGAAACGAGTGCCACCAGCTTGTGCAGGCTTAAAAGAAAAGGCATCCTTCTCTTTGAGGACTAGAATGAAAGGCGTGCCACCAGCTTATGTGGGCTTAAAAAAAGAAAAGGCATCCTACTCTTTGAGAACTAAAAGGAAAAAAATGCCACCAACTTATGTGGGCTTAAAAGAAAAAATGTCATGCTCTTTAAGGACTAGAATGAAAGGGGTGCCAGCAGCTTGTGTGGGCTTAATAGAGAAGGCATCCTGCTATTTGAGGACTAGAATGAAAGGGGTGCTATCAGCTAGTGTGGGCTTAAAAAAAGGCATCTTATTTGTTTAAGACCAAAAGGAAAAGCGTGCCACTAGCTTGTATGGGCTTAAAAGAAAAAGAAAAGTTGTCTTGCTCTTCGAAGACTAAAATAGAGGGGATGCCACCAACTTGTGTGGGCTTAGAAGAAAAAGAAAAGGCATCTTGCTCTTTAAAGACTAAAATAAGAGGGGTGCCACCATCTTGTGTAAGCTTAAAAAAAGAAAAGGCATCTCACTCTTTGAGGACTAAAAGGAAAAAGGTGCCACTAGCTTCCAGGGACTTAAAAGAAGAAGAAAATGCATCAATGAAAGGGGCGCCACTAGCTTATGTGGGCTTAAAAGAAAAAGAAAAGGCATTCCTTAGCTTTATTTCTATTTTTTTATTTTGTCACCTTTTACCTAAACCCCTAAGATACCAAAAACTGGTCTGGATAAAATAAGGTGTTTGCAAATACAAAAAGATTTAATGACTTTTACACCCCTACAAACCACCATAGGAATATTAGAAATAGTCTTAAAATGTTAAAAATATCATATTAACTCTAAAGTGCAAAGCTTTTCTAAAAGGTCCCTGAAGCTTGTGAACTTTGTAATTTAGTCCTTACATGAAATAAACACATAATTAAACTCAAAATTCATCACAAAAAGTTATGGAAATCTTACCAATATTCACAATTTCAATTTGGTAAACACCTATGGCCTTCAAACAAAAATTTATAATTTTGCAAACAAATTCTTAAACTTTTTAAAATTACAATAGCCCAAAATGATAAAAAAAACAATTTATTAAACGCATTCAAATATGTTAAACTAAGCATGAAAACACTTTTAAAGGTGTCTACATGATTTGACCAAGCTTGAATGGCCATAGAAAAAAATTTAGAATTTTTACAATTAATATTTCCATATTTTCAAAATAAGTTAAATAAAATAAAAAAATCACAAACAAGCCCAAAATGTTTTGGCCAGCATAGTATTTTAACAAAAATAATTTTTTTCACCACATATTTTTCATGAATATCAATATACGTGCATGTTATAATTTTTACCAAGCATGAACAAGCATAAAAACATGATAAATAAAGAATAAATCAGTATAAATCAACATGAAAATATTAAGAAAAATTACATAAACATATATACATAAAAATAACAATATATGTGTCAGCAAACACAAATAATCTCAATGAAAATTAAACTATTTCTAATAACAATTAACTAAAACAACAAAATCCAAACTTTAATCATAGGCATCATACTTGACCTTTCAACAAGAATTAAAATTCATGAGCACAAGTATTGATTTGGCTTATTAAAAAGAAGATTTAAACAAGAAATAAACAAAAATTAAAAATTTTACAAGAAATTTACCTTAGAATGAAAAATTAAATATTTTGGCATTTTTTCTTTGTTTTTTCTTCCTAAAGTCTAAAGTCCATTAAATTAGGGAAATACCCACTATATATGTTGTTAGTATTTGACCAAAAAGTGTAAGAAACCCCTTAGCTGATTGGTTTATAGGCTATTCCACCATTTTTTTCTTTATTTATTTCATTTTCTTTTTTTTTTACTTTATTACGCCTTATTTAATGAATTTTGTCTTTATGTATTTTAGTCAAAATGCAATGCATGAGTCATGTGGGCTATGGTTTAGGTGGCACAAAGACCAAGAGTAGCTAATGGCTATTACCCGATTAAATCGGCACTAACTTAACACCAAGCCTAAGAGTAGCTGATGCTTATCGCTAAGCAAAATTAGCACTAACTTAACACCAAGCCTAAGAGTAGCTAATGGTTATTGCCTAAGGAAATTGACATTAACATGACACCCAGCCTAATAACTTTATTTTGATTAAATTTGTAATTAAATTTTTTTATAAAATTTTATTCTTTTAATTTGCTGTAATTTAGTTCCTATAATTTATTTTTATTCAAATTTAATTTTTTCTCTCTCATGTTTCTAGAATTAATGATGTCATGCATGATGTAATTAATAAAATGACGAAAATAATTAATGTAAATCAAATCAATGAAAAAATCAAAAAAATAAATAAATATTAAATAAATAAATAAGTAAAATCATAGAATTTTCTAGTAACAATTCAGCTCAGGGCTATTTCTTTAGCTTTTGGTCAACTTTCATCCCCTATAAATAGGGGATCATTTTTTCAATTCGAGACTTTAGGTTAGAGGAAAAAAAAAAAGAAAAACCCAAAATATTTGATTTTTCAAGCTTTTCTAAAGTAAATTTCTTGTAAACTTCTTAATTTTGGTTCATTTCTTATTTAACTCCTCTTTTTAATAAGCCAAATGAATACTTGTGCTCATGAATTTTGGTTCTTCTATATGAAATGCAATTTTAAAAATTTTAAGGGCTTATTTTTAAAGTTGCAAAATTTTTTGTTCTAAGGCCATAAGTGCTTGGCCGAAGTGATTATGTGATTTTTGACATCATTTCCATAAGTATTTTTATGTGTTTTGTGTTTAATTATGTCTTTATTTTATAGAGGGACCTAATTGCAAAGTGTGCAAAGTTTAGGGATCATTTACAAAAACATTGCATTTTAAGATTATTGTGATATTTCTGACATCTTAAGAATATTTCTAACATTCCTTTGGTCTTTCAGAGGGTGTTGAAATTGCTAAAACTTTTAGGATTCCTTTGATTTTCTATGGGGGCACGAAATGTAATTTTGAATATTTAGGAACCTATTGTTAGTTTTTGCATTTTAGGTCAATCCTGATGTCTAAATTAACCATGGAAGTTATAATTGCCATTTATATCATTTCTTTAGGTTATCGACATATTTATAGGTCGAAGGCACACCATAAGGGTATTTTAATAATTTTATATTAGAAGCGAGTCTTATGTAATCATCAAGATACTTCTATGTTAAAGATGTATGGTAAGAGTATGTTCTTTTGTTTATGATGTCATACAGCCCTCTAGGTTATCAAGATACGGTAAACCTTAGGTATATTTTAGCAATTTTTTAGGATTGAACTAAAATGCAAAAATTGCTAATAAGTCTTTAGATTTTTCAAAATTCTATAATTTTATGAATAAGCCGCTTAATTTTTCAAAATTACATTTCATACCTAAAGGAAAACCAAAAGAATACAAAAAGTTTTAATAATTTTTGAAATGCCTTAACTAGAAAATATTTTTGTGCTTATTTAACATATTTGAATGTCTTTTATGCGTTTTGCGCCATTTTGAAGCCAATTTGCAATTTTAGGAAATTCAGGGACCAAGTTACAAAATGTGAAAAAATTACCTTGTAGCCATAGCTGTTTAGCTAAATCATTAGCATGATTTTTGGAGTGGTTTTGTGATTTTTCATGATGTGTTTTGTGCTAATTTATGGTTTTTTCTTGTGAAAGGACTGAATCGAAAACATATAAAAGTTTTAAATTCATTACAAAAAATCATTCGTTTAGGGATATTTTGGCCATTTTGAAATATTTTTAACATTCTTATTTTTTTTGTAAGGGTGAAAAGAATATTAAAACTTTTCGTATTATTTTGGCTTTTCGTTAGGGTGCAAGATGTAATTTTAAAATGTTTAAGGACTTATTTACAAAATTATAAAATTTTTCTTTTAAAGACATAAGTACTTGGTCGAATTTATTACATTCTCCTTGGTATGATTTCCATAATTTTTTTGTGATGAATTTTGAGTTTAATTATGATTTTATCTTGTATAGGGACTAACTTGTGAAGTTAGAAAACTTTAGGGACCATCTAGAAAACTTTGCATTTTAGAGTTAATATGATTTTTTTAACATTTTAAGAATATTTCCAACATTCCTATGGTCTTCCATAGGGATGTAAAAATCATTAAAACCTTTCGCATTCTTTCATTTTTCTAGGAAATGTAATTTTTAAAAAGCTTAGGGACCTATTAGTAATTTTTAAATTTTAGGTCTATCTTGATGTTTAAGTTGCCTAAGGAGGGTATAAATGTTATTTCACATCATTTTCAAGTCTTTTATGTTACCAAGATACTTATAGGTCGATGGTATACCTTAAGGGTATTTTACTAATTTTTTTAGAATCGAGTCTTATGTGATCACTAGGATACTTATAGGTCAAAGGTGTATAGTAGGAGTAGGTTCATTTGTTTATGATGTTATCCAGCTTTTAGGTTGCTAGGACATTTATAGGTCAAAGGTACATTATAAGGGTATTTTAGCAATATTATATTAGAATAAGTCCCATGTGATCATCGGGATATTATGTCGAAGGTATACAATAGAAGTAGCTTTATTTGTTTATGATGTCATCTATCCCTTTAGTTTATCAAGATTCGTAGATGTTAAAGGTTAACATCAGGTGTTTTCATGCTAATTTAACATATTTGAATATGTTTTTTTGCATTTTATACCATTTTGACGCCATTTTTGAAATTTGAGAAAATTTGGTGACTAAGTTATAAAATATGAAAAAAATTGTTTTGTGGCCATAGGTGTTTGGCTGAATCATGTTCATGACTTTTGGTGTGGTTTTGTGTTTTTTCATGATATGTTTTTGTTAATTTATGATTTTCTATTATGCAAGAACTAAATTATGAAAATGGAAAATTTTGTTTGAAGGCCATCCATGGTTGGCAGATTGCTTATGTATACTTGTCAAAGTGTTTTCATGTTTATTTTGATATATATAATATATATTTTCCATCATTTTGGGGCCATTTTGTAATTATAGAAAGTTTAGGGATTTATTTGCGAAATTGTAAAATTTTTGTTCTAAGGCCATGGATACTTGGTCGAATTTATTATATGATCTTCGGTATGATTTCTATAATTTTTTTGTGATGAATTTGGTGTTGAATTATGATTTTATTTTATATAAGGACTAAATTGCAAAGATAGAAAATTTTAGGGACCGTTTAGAAAAACATTATAATTTAGAGTTAACATGATATTTTTCACATTATAAGAATATTTGTAAGATCCCTATAGTCTCTTTTAGGGGGTGTAAAAATTATTAAAATCTTCTCGTATTCCTCTAATTTTTTGTTAAAATATAAATGCAATTTTGAAAAGTTTAGGGACCTATTAATAATTTTTGCATTTTGGGTCTATCTTGATGTTTAAGTTGCCCATAGAGGGTATAAATCTTATTTCTTATTATTTTTGAGTCCTCTAGGTTACTAAGATACTTATAGGTCGAGGGTATACCTTAGGGGTATTTTAGTAATATTTCTAAAATCAAGTCCTATGTGATCACCGGGATCCTTTCATGTCAAAGGTATATAGTAGGAGTACATTTTTTTTATGATGGTATCTAGACCTTTAGGTTACAGGATACTTATAGGTCAAAGGTACATCAAAGGGGTATTTTAGTAATTTTTATATTAAAACCAAGTCCTTTGTAATTACTAGGATACTTTTATGTCGAAGGTGCATAGTAGATTTAGGTTCGAATGTTTATGATGTTATCTATCTTTTTAGGTTACTAGGATACGTAGATGTTGAACGTTAACATTAGGAGTTTTCATGCCTAGTTTAACATATATGAATATGTTTTATGCATTTTATATCGTTTTGAGGCCATTTTGTTATTTTAAAAAATTTAGGGACTAATTTGTAAAATGTGAAAAAATTATTTTATGGCCACTGGTGTTTGGGCGAATCATTTTCATGATTTTGTTGTGGTTTTGTATTTTTCCATGATGTGTTTTTTGTTAATTTATGATTTTTTATTATGTAAGAACTAAATTACAAAAATGGAAAATTTTGTTTCAAGGCCATCCATGCTTGGCTGATTGCTTATGTATACTTGTTAAAGTGTTTTCATGTTTATTTTGACATGCATGAATATGTTATATGTATTTTCAATAATTTTGTTGCCATTTTGTAATTTTAGAAAGTTTAAGGATTTATTTGTAAAATTAAAAAATTTTTGTTCTAAGGCCATGAGTACTTGGCAGAATTTATTATATCATTTTCGTTATGACTTTTCTAATATTTTGTGACTAATTTTATGTTTAATTATGATTTTGTTTTATATAAGGATTAAATTGCAAAGTTAGAAAATTTTAAGGACCATTCAGAAAAACTTTACATTTTAGAGTTAATATGATTTTTTTTAGCATTTTAAGAATATTTATAACATTCCTATAGTCTTTCATAAGGCTAGAAATTATTAAAATTTTTTGCATTCTTTTGACTTTTCATTAGGGTGCAAAATGTAATTTTGAAAAGTTGAAGGACCTACTTGTAATTTTTACATTTTAGGTCAATCCTGATGTTTAAGTTACCCATTGAGGGTATAAATGTTATTTCATATCATTTCTAAGTCCTTTAGGTTACTAGGATACTTATAAGTCAAAGGCATACCTTAGGAGTATTTTATTAATTTTTTTAGAATCAAGTTTTATTTAATCACCAGGAGGCTTATAGGTCAAAGGTGTACAGTAGGAGTAGGTTCATTTCTTTATAATGTTATCCAACCCTTTAGGTTACTGGGATACTTGTTGGTCAAAGGTACATCATAGGGGTATTTTAGTATTTTTATTCTAATCAAGTCCTATGTGACCACTAAGATACTCTTACATTGAAGGTTTACAATAGATTATGGTGTCATCTATCCCTTTAGGTTATCAGGATATGTAGATGTTGAAGGTTAACATTAGGTTTTTTCATGCCTGGTTTAACATATTTGAATGTGTTTTATGCATTTTATATCATTTTGAGGTAATTTTGTAATTTTAAAAAGTTAAAAGATTAATTCGTAAAATGTGAAAAAAATTGTTTTATGGCCACCTGTGTTTGGCTAAATCATTTTTATGATTTTGGCGTGATTTTTGTGATTTTTCATTTTGTGTTTTATGTTAATTTATGATTCTCTATTGTGTAAGGACCAAATTATAAAGTGGAAAATTTTCTTTCAAGGCCATCCATGCTTGGCCGATTGCTTGTGTATACTTTTGAAAGTGTTTTCATGTTTATTTTGATATGTAAGAATATGTTATATGTATTTTCTATCATTTTGTGGCCATTTTGTAATTTTAGAAAATTTAGAGACTTATTTGCAAAATTACAATGTTTTTGTTCAAAGGCCATAGGTACTTGGCTGAATTTATTATATTATCTTCGTTATGATTTCTATAATTTTTTTTGAAGAATTTTGTGTTTAATTATGATTTTATTTTGCGTAGGGACTAAATTGTAGAGTTAGAAAATTTTAAGGACCATTAGAAAAACTTTGCATTTTAGAGTTAATATGATATTTTTGACATTTTAAGAATATTCTTAACATTCCTATGGTCTTTCTTAAGGGTGTATAAATTATTTAAACTTTTCGTATTCTTTCGATTTTTTGTTAAGGTATGAAATGTAATTTTAAAAAGTTTAGGGACCTAGTTATAATTTTTGCATTTTAGGTGAATCTTTATGTTTAAGTTGCCCATGAGGGCATAAATGTTATTTCATATCATTTTCAAGTCCTCTAGGTTACTAGGATACTTATAGTTTGAAGGTAAACCTTAGGGGTATTTTAGTAATTTTCTAGAATCACGTCCTATGTGATTACTAGGATACTTTTATGTCAAAGGTGTACAGTAGAAGTAGATTTGTTTGTTTATGATGTCATCCAACCCTTTAGGTTATCGGGATACATAGATGTCGAAGATAAACCTTGGCGTATTTTGGTATTTTACCTTAAAGTTGAGTCTTTTATTATCACTGGATACTTATATGTCGAAGGTGCATAATAGGGATAGGTTCATCTTTTTAAAAAGATAACAAGTCCTTTTGGCTTATGGGGTACCTAGATGTCAAAGTACACCTTAAGGCTATTTTAGTAATTTATATTAGAATCAAGTCCTATATGATCACTGGGATACTTTTACATCAAAGATGTATAGTTGGAATTAGTTCATTTTTTATAAGGTTTTAGAATCTTTTAAGGTATTGGGATACATATATGTAAAGGTACTCTTTATGCATATTCCATTAATTTTTTTTAGAATTGAGTCCTTTAGGGTTGTCAAGACACTTTTATGTCAAAAGTGTACTTTAGGGGACATGTTGGTCATTAGAATCTTTAGAGTTGAGTTTAATACACTTTGTCTAAATCGAGTCTTAAGATAATTATTAATATTTATCAATAAAATTGAAATTTTTAAAAATTAAGGGAATGTCTCTGATGTTAAAATAGTATGTAAAATTTCTCCTAGCGTATGGGAGGGATTATATGGATTATTTTAATAATGAGATATCCTTTTTGGAATAAAAATTGAGATTTTTTGAATTCAAAAACTAAAACCTTTTATATTCCTCTATCCCTCTAGCAGGGTACAAAAGATATTTTGATTTTTAAAACCTTTCATATTCAACCGACTCCCCAATGGGGTATGACAGAGAATATTAAAAGCTTTCAAGTTCTTCTGGTCCTTTGAAGGGATGTGAAAGATATTTTGATTTTCAAAATTATTAAAAACTCAATTCTCATACGAAATAATAAATTTGTTTCATAAAATTTTATTTTTAAATATAAGAATTATAATTAAATATCAAATATTAAAACTGAATAAAAATCAAAATTTAAATTAACACATGATCAGTAAGCTACTGACTGTTGGGCATTATGAAAAGGTTGATCCTTGCTTGTGATTATAACCAACTCTCGAACCCTTTCATGTGATCTCTGTTTATGAAAGCATACCTCAAAGTTTTTTTTATGTGTTTCATAATCTTTAAAATATTAACTACGACAGGTATCCAATCTCACCTGGCCAAAATAAGATTTGTGGTAACTCCAAAATAAATGATCATTTCGTAATAACTATTTGAGCTAAATTAAGTGAGCAATTCATCTTGATATCTTAATCCCCAAACATGAAAAATAAAGAATAATAATAATGATATGGGCCCCAAATAAAAAAATAATGATATACGAATACATATAAGAACAATGGGTACATCCACGATTTTAAGTCAGGTTGGTTAGTGTTAGCTATATTAGCTTTGAATTAATCTTAGTTTTGATATAACTAAAACTTAAGCTTAATTAGCTTGTGTTTA